>PVJS01002244.1:0-86526 GCA_004027185.1 Glis glis
GTAACACACTAAAACGCAGGAGGTATACATCCAAACTTATAAAACTCAAATCACTGTGCAAAGCACTAAAGGGAGGGAACGGGGAGGGAACGGGGTGGGATTTGAGGGAGGGCAAATCGGGCAATGTGTGCATGTATGACTCTTATAGCCTAACACCTATTAAATGTATAATTACAATGCACCAATAAAAAAAATAAATAAAAGGGAAAATAAAAAAAATAAATTATTTGTCAGTATACAAATGAAAATGTTATCAAATCTATTTCAAATAAGGTTAGTTTTGATTTTTAATAACAATGAATGTATTTTCTTTATACACTCCAAATAATTTTTTTTTTTGCGGTACCGAGGATTGAACCCAGGGGCGTTTTACCTCTGAGCTACACCCCCGGCCCTATATTTTTATCCTTTATTTTGAAACCGGGTCTTACGGAATTGCGGAGGGCCTCACTAAGTAGCTGAGGCTGGCCGCAAACCCGGATCCTCCAGTCTCCGACTCCCAAGTACAGGGATTACAAACGTGCACCACTACGCCCGGCCTCAAATAATTTATACAGTGCTAGGAACCTGGAAAAAAGGTATTGTGGATTTTAATTTTCATTTTGAAGAAAAGAGTCTTTCTCTATTTTTGCAATAAGATAGTAGGTATTTTCCCTAGGGTCATAGAACTAAACATAGATGTGGAATTACAGTCCACGGCCCATGGTTGCTGTTTTCTAATGCATCAGACTTTATTTGTTGAACTGGGTTCATTTCTTCCTGAAGGCAAATTACTCAGGTCATGTCAGGCCAAGGCAAATAAGATCCCATCTTTATGATACATGATTCAACAGGTTCCATTTCTCTGCTGCTCTGCTTTACTTAGCTCCAAATGAAACACAAGATGGGAATAAGTGCCTCTCACAGGGCAGACATGGGACCTCATGTCTCTTTATGAAGTTCTAGAAGCTTGCCTCACTTATTCCTGGGAGATCTACACACTGCCACCACCACCACCATCACTCCCCGTACCTACCTGGAATGGTTCTCAGAATGGTCTCTCTAGAGATGGAGGAGGAAGGCATTTACTCAGAGACTCCCCTTCACCGGTCAGCAGTTGCCACATGGAGAGTTGATTCACTCACACCTCCAGATATGATGCCTGGTAGGTGCTGATAGAGGAGCCACCCATAATGTCGGAGAACATCCAAGGCAAGAAGTGAAAGTATGTGTAGAAGGTGAAGAAGATGCGGTCAGCCTGCCCCTAAATCAAGCCGCCATTGCACTCATGGATGGGATGGGGCACGCTGAGAGGCAAGAGAAAGCAATAGAGGTCAGACCTTGCAATGTGTCATATAGTCTTCTATACAATAGTCTTCTATACAACCCTAATATAGTACTTAGTACACATCATGTATTTTCACAAATGCAGAAATACAAAACTATGCATTATCTATTCTTCTATGCAAACCTGACATAGGCAGTGATACACTGTCCATTTTGCCAATAGGAAATCAAGGCAGAGAGGTTAATTATGTTGCCTTTGTTTTCACATTTTAGTAAGTGACATGACTAGGAGTTAAACTAAGGCAGTCTGGTTCCAAACAGCATGCTGACCCATGCTGTACTAGGTGTGCTCGAAGGTGCATGAAGGAGGGACATACTTTGATTAGTAAGCTGGCATCAAAAGAGTGAGTGGAAGACTTTGCTAATTTTCATTTCGGTGAATGTGAGAAGGTTTCGTGTACAGTTCAGAGAACTGGTGTGCAGCTCCAGAGCAGACAGGCTCTAGTTTACTTTCTCCACTTCTTTCTGTCTGCCTTTCACAAGCTGCTTACCCTTGTTAAGCGCCCACTTCTTCCGTACATGGATCATGTCATTTCATAGGGTGGGTGTGGGAAGTTAAGTGTATTTAAAGTGCTTAGAGAACTTGGTAAGTCCTCAAGAAATAAATGGCTGCTTTAAGTTGTTTATTTTTCCAGAACTTTTATTATTGCACATGTCTCTTCTGTTTTCCTCTTTAAAAAAAAATATGAGAGAGAATGAAGCTTAGAGCTGGCAGTGTGTGGCTCAGAACAAGGCAGGCAGATTATTTATTTATATAGTTGCTTTTCAGTTGAAATTTCTATAAAATGTTTTTTTCTGCCCTTGGCTGACTAAAAACAAACAGTCCTAACACTGAATGGTACTGAGTTCCCTGAATTTAAATCCAGGGGCCTCAATGTGTATGGAGCCTTGAAAGCAGCAGATCTTTCTGGAATCCCAGCTTCAAGATTACTAACCTGTTAGGTTGGTTTGTTTAATTTTTAATATTGCTGAGACTCACTTTTTGAAATGGATATAATTAACAAGGTTGTTCTGAAGACCGAATGATACATGTAAAGTGACCAAGTAGATGCTGACCACATCTGCTAACCACACCACAGGAGACGTGAAGCAAATGCTAAAGTAGTTGTGTTGTGATGATGAAAAATAAAGAGGAGATATGAGACCAAAATTCTATCTAAAGGAGGGTGACCTTTCTTTCTTTCTTTCTTTCTTTCTTTCTTTCTTTCTTTCTTTCTTTCTTTCTCTCTCTCTCTCTCTCTCTCTCTCTCTCTCTTTCTACTTCTTTCTTTCTTTCTCTCTCTCTTATTTCTACTTCCTTTCTTTTTCTTTCTTTCTTTCTTTCCTTCCTTCCTTCCTTCCTTCCTTCCTTCCTTCCTTCCTTCTTTCTTTCTTTTTTTCTTTCTTTCTTTCTTCTTTCTTTCTTTCTTTCTTTCTTTCTTTCTTTCTTTCTTTCTTTCTTTCCTTTCTTTTTGTTGCCTCCTTAGTCTCTAAGTTAGTATTTCTATGTGTGTATAAGTAGGAATTTTGTTCTTAGCCCACTAAAATGGCAAGTAGCCGAAGACAATGGGCCAGTTCATGACAGAATGGCTAGTGTTGAGCATAGGGATTGGCTATTAATGGTAGGTCAATAAAATGTGGTTGGAAGAATAAAAATTGTGAAGAATAATTTTTAAGGCAGAAAAAATAGTTGCCTTTTTAGAGACAGAGAATGGGACAGTACCCAGTTTTAATGGTAGATGATAAGAGGGTAGAAAGTCAGGTCTCTCTGGGTATGGGTAGTGTCTATTTTTCCAGGATATTCATATGGGATTCATATGACCACATAATTGCTTCTTGGGCACTACACCTAAAAACTTGGTTAAGTAGCACTTCCTATAGATGTGGAACTTTGGGTGTCTGGAAATGAGAGTGTGGGCATATATAGCGGTACAGCTGCATGGCCTTTATTTGGGTCTTAGATTGATAGTAGGGCATGGCCAACTTTGGACAGGTGCTTAGTTACTTTGGGGAGCTGATTGGATCCAGAGCACAGCATCAGTTTGATGTGATAGTGTGAATGAGATATGCTATCACTTGTCACTGTCTAAAGCTATTTGATATGAGGGGCAGATTGTTATGGGGTTTGGAAATAAAGTGAGCTTTATCCATATGTCTAATGGGCATATATTTAATGTTCGTAATATAAATAACATATTTCATAGATCAGGACAGAGGCCCATTCCCTAGCAATTTCTGGGAAAGCCCTGGAAAAGGGGGAAAGAGCATCATCTCTGCTTATAATACTTTCAAGACGCATGCTCTTTCATGGTAAAGAGTGTGTGTCAAGCCTGGCAGGTGGCACATGATTGTAGTCTCAGCTACTTTGGAGGCTGAGGCAGGAGGATCAGAAGTATGAATCCAGTCTCAACAACCTAGTGAAACTCTGCCTCAAAAAAAAAAAAAATGGCAGCAGATGTAGCTAGCT
This sequence comes from Glis glis, assembly GCA_004027185.1. Classification (NCBI taxonomy): domain Eukaryota; kingdom Metazoa; phylum Chordata; class Mammalia; order Rodentia; family Gliridae; genus Glis; species Glis glis. The sequence goes on from PVJS01002244.1 coordinate 3,773, forward strand.
GGTAGAATGCCCCTGGGTTAAATCCCAATCCCTAGCGATAAACAAAAACAAAACCAGAAACAAAAACAAATATGTGTTGCCCCCCCACCACTGACATACCCTACCAGCTTGTCACTTATGCAAAATACTAGTGACTATATCAAGAATACTATTTTCTAGCTTTCCCAAAGATGTGCCACCCTGAGAACATTATACTAAGTGAGATTAGTCAGTCACAAAAAGTGAAAAGTCCAATATTCTCCCTAGTATGCAGAAGCTAGGGAGAAAACGGGACATGGGAGGGACTCCAGACAAAGGAGGAGAAACCTTAGATGAGTGTAGAAGGGGATCTAACTGAGGGAGATGGGGGGGAGAGGGAAACATCTCAATGGACATGATGTACATACACAGACATCAAAACCAATCATTGTGCTGAACAGGGGAAGGAGGGGTGGGGGGGAATAGGACAGGAACTGAGAGAGGGCTCAATGAGTGCTGTGTGCATGTATACCTCTACCACCCTGAACTTCATCAAGATGTATGATTACAATGCACCAATAAAAAAAATTTACCTGTACCTGAACATATACAGACTTTTGCTGTAGCCATTATTCTTTTAAAATGTGATATAACAACTATTTATGTAGAACTTACATTGTATTCAGTATTATAAATAATTTAGAGATGATTCGAAGTATACAGGAGGATGTGCATAGGTAACATGAAATACTATGCCATTTTATACAAGGAAATAAATTAAGTATCCCCAGATTTAGGTATTTGAAACAAATCCCCTTAGAATACTGATGGACAAATGCAGCTTTCATTTTTCATAATTCCAAATATATTATTTAGCCGGGCGTGGTGGCGCACTCTTGTAATCCCAGTACATGGGAGGCTGAGACAGGAGGATCGCAGGTTCCCGGCCAGCCTCAGCTACTTAGTGAGGCCCTCTGCAATTTAGTGAGACCCTGTTTCAAAATAAATTTAAAAAAAATCGGGCTGGGGGAGAAACTCAGAGGTAGAATGCCCCTGGGGTTCCATCCCCAGTACCACACACACACACACACACACACACACACACACACACATACACACACACATTATATATATAATTTAAAACATGTATTCATTCTGCACTTGAAGTAAAACCTTGTATTTCCTCATTAAAAATGTCATTAAAATTCAAAAAAAGAAAAAGAGTGAAAATACCCCCGCAAAGCAGATGTGCTCTAGTACACTGTAAGTCTTCCTAATAATGTGTTCACCTGCTCCTATATCTTATAATATTGGCAGCATATATTTAAATGGCAATTAGTCACTCTTTCTTGTATGACTTCCCTTCTGCCATACATATCCCATATGGTGGTATTGAAAGGGCCCTTTTAAGTTGAATTGGAGAACTCTTTAGACTGAGAATGAATGTACGTGGTTTGTGGTTACTACTGTATAATTAAAGGGTTGCTAGCCACCCAGTATAAGATTGGATTTTAGAAATATTTCTAGTGCCCCTGTGTTGGTTGACACAGTACTGTTGTGACGTGGAGGTCAAGGCTAGCTGACTTAATGTATTATTATTGGTTCCTGTGTTCTAGACCTAGAATTACATGGCTAGAATGGAAGAAAAAAACTAGTTTGAAATGCATGAGCCTGGATCTCATCTTTGGAAAATTCTACTATATTTTAATGTATAAAATTATAAGCAGAGGATTTGGATTTCATTTTGGTTTCTATCAAAGTCTACAGAAAATAAAATTCTTTTCTGTCGAAAACATATTTGATGATATAGCATAGTTAATTATGAATGCACCATGTTTTGTCTTTTCTATGTAAATCATGCAAAGTGGTATTTATCATAATACCTCAATGGATACAAATAAAGACACAATCCTGAAAAATACTACAAAGAGTTAGTATGTCTTATAAATGAAGTTGCATGTTTTATGAATATTATTAATAATAAAAAGCAAATTTTGATCAGATATGACAGAACAAAGCCTGAGTTATCTTTCTGTTCTCTCTATAAAAAAATCAGAAAAAAGTGTTATCCTATGAATAGGTGATCAAAGAGTATGCAGCCAAGAAATGTAGAAATAAAAAAGTACGGAGGTGTGCCAGACAGTTAATTACAGTATCATATTTTCTAAAATTTTTGCTAATGCTTATAAATGCCAGCATTTTACTTGTAATGTACTATGACTCCTTTTCTCTTCATAAATATTCATCTTTTTCTAATTTCATATTCGTGATTTGTATTTATTTTCTAGAAATGGCATACCTCAAATGCATAAACGTCCAGGTTCGCGAAGCCTGTGTCTGCTTCTGCCTCTACCCTCCGTACATCATGTAACCAGCAGGACAGGGGACCTGCACTAATTGTGCTTCCTTGGGGTACAGTGTGCTTCTTCTAAATAATCCACTCAACTCCCAACTCTCACCCCATAGGTTCCAACCTGGTTCATGGGGGTGGATCAGGGAACCAGAATCATTCTGACATGGTCCAGATTCAACGTGACCCCACAGACTTTCTCTAATCTGAACTATTGGTCCGCAGATATGCTGTCAGGCTTTCTCTCCTTAGACAATCAACCTATGGATTCTAGGAAGACCCTGACTCCCTCACATGGACATGTCTGAATCTCAGGACTGGCTCTTTCAGGGCCCCTTCTGTAGAAGATACTCTAATGGAGGTAACCAGGTGAGGAAAGATGCATGCGATTGCGTGGAATGTAAGTTTGTAGAAAACTCTCAGGAATCTGTTCAAGGAAGCTGAGTGATTAGCCAAAGAGGAAGAAAACTGACCTTCTAAAAAGGAGTTGTATCATGCCATTTTCTAACTATAAGCTTGTCCACGATTGTCCTTTACATGTGAAATAAATCCAAAGACCTCGCCATGGTCTGCAAAGGCCTGTGTGATCTGTCCTTCCCCAAAACTCTCTACCCACATCTGTTGCGACTCTCTGCTGCACTCACCGAGTTCTAGGCACCCTGGCCCAACTTCAGCCATGAAAATATGCTTAAAACGTCCCCACACAATGTTTTTGAATATGCACGTCTCTCTTTCTGGATATTCGTGTTCATGATTCTGTATTCTTTATAACATCTCGTGCTTCAGATCTCTGCTTCCTCAGAGAACTCGTTCATGACCCTACACGTAAAGTAGATCCCTTTCCCAGATTCATGGAGTCACTATGATTATTTTATTAACTTCTATATTTATTTGTATTTTCATCTGAATCCTTCAGGATAAGGTAGAGGTTTTATGGCAACTAGAAGATTCTTTTTTTTTTTTTTTTTTTTTGCGGTACCAGGGATTGAACCCAGGGGCGTTCTACCTCCACGCTGCAACCTGGCCCTATTTTTTATACTTTATTTTGAAACAGGGTCTCACGAAGTTGCGGAGGGCCTCACTAAGTAGAGAGAGAGAGAGACAGAGAGAGAGAGACAGAGAAAGAGAGAGCTGAGGCTGGCCGCGAACCTGGATCCTCCGGTCTCTGCCTCCTAAAGTACTGGGATTACAAGCGTGCGCCACCACGCCCAGCTTAGAAGATTCTTAATAAATATTTGTTCATTATCTTCAAATGGCACAAGTAATAGCCATAGAAATCTATAAAAAAAAAGAGACACACTCTGTCCTATTCTTAGATCATCCTATCTGTTGTTAATTTCCTGGAAATAGATAAGCAGAAGGGGATAAATTGTTGAAATAATTCATGATCATGGGTGAATGAATGAAACCATGAACTGAAGAAAAGGACAGGAGCAGTCAGATGGACTAGATTGGGTATGAAGATAGGCAAGTAAAGTACGCTAAAAATGTAAGGGGATCTTCACTCTAAATCCAAGGCCCTTGTTTTGTATTTAAAGAGTTCATTCTTTTTATTAAGTAGTATTCCATTGTATAGATATTAAATCATTTATCTATTCACCTGTTGATGGATATTTGGACTGTTTTTGTATTTTGACTATTAGAAAATGAACTAATACAAATACAAGTATTTGTATGGACATATACTTTCATTTCTGCCTGGTATATACTCAGAATGGAATGGCTGGATCATATGAAAGGAGTATGTTTGAGTTTCTAAGAAAGAATCAAACTGTTTTCCAAAGTGTTTGTTTCATTTTATATTCCCACAAATACTATATAAGAGTTCAAGTTCTTCATCTCCTCATCAAAACTTAATATGGTCGAATTTTTTATTTTATTCACTCTAGTAGTTGTGTAGTGGTATCACACTATGGCTTCAATTTTTTGGTTCCCTGGAAAATGATGAGTTGACCATCTTTATGGGTGCTTGTTGTTATTTGCATATCTTTTGTAAAGTTTCTCTTCAAACCTTTTGCCTGTTTTCATTGGGTTATTCTTGGAGTTTTAAGAGTTTTTTTTTAAATATAGCAGATATAAATCCTTTATCAGACATGTAATTTGCAAATGTTTTCTTCCAGCCTGAGGCTTTTACTTCTCTTATCAGTGAGACAGAGGTTCAGAACCCGTTCTTCAAGAAAACAGGACCCTGAAGTAGAGTGAAGTTAGTTGTTTATAATATTAAAAACTGACAATTGTATTTCGAAAGCATTTGCATGCCATATTGATCCATATATGATTGATTAATCCACATAAGATTTGGTAGCACATTACTTAATGGCTTTGATTTTATGGGTACTACTTGCCCTTGAAAATCCTCTAATTAGTTTTAACGACTCCAGTCTGACTTTTCTGACTTTAATGCAATTAACCCTTCATCAAAAATATCTCTGGCCATTGCCAAATGTCACCAAGGGGGTAATATCACCATTGCAGCAGAAAAAACTGCTACCCTAGATGTAGACAGAGTTTTAGGTTGTACAGGTCTGAGCTTATGTCAATAAATTACCCTGAACAGTTAATGCAGTCCCGACTTCGATGTGTGAGGCTTGTGGAGTGATAATTTTGCAAGGTGGCCTGAACTTTGGCTCTCACTTAAGAAGCAGAATTTTTGCAGGTGATTGTCACCATAGGGCACTCAGGGCCTTTAGTCGCTGTCTTCTAAAGCTGGAGCAGTGTCTTTGGGACATCGTCCTGGCTGGGTGCCTCTCTAATGTTTCCAAGCTGCGGTACTCAGGAGGCCAATACATGAAAGTCAGGGGAAAGAAGCCCTCCAGGGAGCTGGAAGCAGGTCTCTAGAGCTCAGTGGGAGCTCTCTGCCCAAGAACTCAATGCTGTAGCTTCCCTTGGCCCCTGATGCTGCAGAGTTTGCAGATGTTATTAAAACATATTTTCTGGGGTCTGGAGGAAGTTGAAAAAATGGGACATTTGTCATAAAAATTGCCAATAGGTCAACTTGGCTCTTGTCAAATTGACTCCTTACATAGACACAGCCTATTGAACTTTTTTTTTGAAAAATATGACCTCAAAGCCTAGTATTAACTTACCCTCCATCATAAATTTGGTCCTCTGTAAAAGAAAAATTTTGGAACTACATCTGGAGGTCTGTAGCAGCCTGCTTCTAGAGGAATGGTGGTCAGAGAAAATGGGAAGACAGGAATGTTTTTCCTGCTAATCATTTCCCAAAGAAACATTTTAGTGTGAAAAAGGACAGAGGTGCTGGTAATGGTAAGATTGCTGTGTGAGCTTGGGAATTCTCCTCCTCTTCTGATTCTTACTTTCCTAGCTTATAATTTGAGGATGGATGCCAAATTAGTAATACCTGGGGTCTTTCTCAACAGAAGTACTTGGGTATCTGTGAGTAGAAACTGAGTTTCTGGACTTGGCCATTTAGTGCCTTCCCTTGGGTGGTAATGGAGTCCTCAGATAATCATGTTCAGAAAAGAGACTGATCCACTTCCAAAGGCCTCACAGATGTGTTCATATATGTCAATAATTTCAAGGTGGGAGTCTAAGAATTGAGATGACTGTAAGATGGATCCATAACTCACACCCGAGCAAGTACCCTGGTATTTTGGGTGTTGATGAAGGTTCCTTTTGATCAAGATAGTGATGATTCCCTGCCCTCGTGAAATTTAGGGCCCATATGTAAGTAGATATTGAACATAGCATTACTGATTCCCTGAAACCTCTGAGCTGAAAAATGCAATTAAACAGAGAGTTGAGGAGGGACTGAGGGGGAAGGGAGAAAAAAGGAAGACATTCACACAGAGAATTCCATTTTCTTGAATTGATTTTCTCTAATTTCATTTTCCTGAAGAACCAAATATTTTTATATGCCATTAAAGAGACAAAACTGACATAAATCTTGGAATTAGATGCATTTAAATACAATTCTAGTCATGGTACTCACTAGCTGTATGATTTTTTTTTTGTATTAGTGATTGAACCCAAGGGCATTCTACCTTTGAGTTACACCCCCAGCCTTATTTTATTTTATTTATTTTGAAACAGGGTCTCACTAAGTTGCTGAGGCTGGTCTCAAACCTGCGATCCTCCTGTCTCAGCCTCCCAAGTACTAGGATTAGAGGTGTGTATCACCATATCCAACTAGCTGTACTGTATGATCATAAACTTTAATTTCTTCATTTATAAAACAGGCATAATTTGCTGTGGGTATTGTGAGAACTAGATGCAATGTGAGCATCCGGCATGTAAACAACGTAGTATATCTACAGTCTCGGAATTGCTGGAAAAATGCAAAGCTACAGGGCCACTAACCATTTTAACAAAATAAATTGTCTAGAAAATTAGAGAATATTTGGTTAATTTAATTGACAAAGACCCAGGTAACAATTCTCTCCATAATGCCAAGCATTTGTAAAATGCATCACTATATGTACAGCTAACTTTTAATGTTCTTAAGCAGGTACTTGGCATTGTAGACAATCAAAGGACAGTTGAAAATTTTTCTCTATCATAATATGTGCTTTGTGATTAGTCATTCCACATCTTCTCCTTAACAAGGGGGATAATGGTGACAGAAGCACTTGAATCTACTCTATTTTCTGGAGCACAGTCTTTGGTCAGTACTAGTTGTCACATGGCACAGGCAAAGAGTGATGAGAGCCGGGCGTGGTGGCGCATGCTTGTAATCCCAGTACTTTGGGAGGCGGAGACCGGAGGATCCGGGTTCGTGGCCAGCCTCAGCTCTCTCTCTCTCTCTCTCTCTCTCTCTCTCTCTCTCCTTAATGAGGCCCTCCACAACTTCGTGAGACCCGGTTTCAAAATAAAGTATAAAAAGTAGGGCCGGGGGCATAGCGTGGAGGTAGAACGCCCCTGGGTTCAATCCCCGGTACCGCAAAAAAAAAAAAAAGTGATGAGAATTATAAAACTTAACCTTGAGCATTTCCCAAACATTTTAACATTCACTCACTCAAAACAACTTGCGGGATTCCTGCTATCTGCCCAAGACTGTTCTAGCACTGGGCAGAGCATACTCTTTGCCCTTGCAAAGAGAATCATGTAGTGGATAAGCAGATAGTAATCCAATAATCACATAAACAAACATAAAAGTGCAGCTCTTGTATTTCTTTTTAATGGCGAGCAGGCAGGTGGAAGAGGACACATTAACTCTAGCTAATGGGTAAAGAATAAATTGCAGAAAGAGGCAAGTAGAGGGCTCAGAATTTTACCACTAATGTTTATGTGGAAGATAATCATAGCTCAAAATAGTGTTTAATTGTTTGAGACAGAGGGAGGAAATGCAAATATGGACAGGAAATATGCAATGTAAATTCCAGTGGCCTTGGTGTGGACTGACTGTAGGGATTGTATAAATTACAGCGAGGTGTCAAGGATGATTCTTAGCCTTCTGCTATATACAGCTAGATCTAGAGTGGACCTTTCCTAGATATAGCAGCACAGGATAAGGAATAGGCTGAAGAATTGTTGAAAAACATAGGTTTTGTATAAATTACGCTGACCTGGGTGTCTTTGGGACTTTGAAGAAGAGATACACACAGGATGCAGAGAAGAACCCAAGACAAAAGTGAAGATTTCTCCAGTGGGCCATGTGGTAACTATCGGAGGCATATGGAATGAGAGATGGATGCTGAAAGTCAGAAGAGAATTGATTGGTCATTGCATTTTCTTGAGCAACCCCTTCTATATCTGTGTGCCACATTTCCTGCTTTTTTTTTTCTAAATTCACAATCTCAGCTGTCTGTTTCTTGGAACTGTAGGTTTCCAGGGAATCCAGGGGAGAAGGTTTACAATGAGAACCAGGAAGAATGCTCCAGTCTTCTCTGGCAGGGATTCCTCTGATTAAAAAGGAGTTTTCTGCCATTCGGAACTCAGAAATAAACAGATTCCTTCAGGGTGAGTACGTAGCCAAATGAAAATAGCTTGTTGAGAAGATCATGAACAGAAAAGGGAGTCTAGAGAAGGTGGTTTGTCCTTCCCTGAATAGGAAATGACCTTCTCCTTCCGTGAGGAAAGAAACCAAGTTGAAAAGCATTATTGGAAACTCCACTTTTGATTAAAGTTACAGAACCTAAATAATAATCTAATCACTAGATAAGCACACTTCCCACCAGCTCACATTCTATTTTCATTTTCCATGTTTATTCTCACACCCCTCTTGAGAAAAATAAAAAAGAGTATATGCACATGTTATTCCTCCACTACCAACACCAGTTATTTCCTTCCCTGAAATTATGATGATTACTTCAAGCAGGGGACTATCCGAATTGGATTCCAGGCAGAGAAAGTGTTATATTAAAGATCTGAGGCACTTTAAAATGATGATTCTTGAGCCTAATTTTGAAGATTCCAAGTCATTAAATCTGCATTGGGGCCAAGTGACGTGCAATTTTTTTGCAAGCTTCCTGGAATAGGGTAAGACACACTATGTTTTGAGAGCTATAGATTTAGAACAGAAACCAGTTGCTTTGCATGTGACAGGTATACGATTAAAGAGTTCTGGTAATGTTTGCTCTTTCAACCACTCAGCTTTCTCTCCTCTTCCACTTCTCTTATCTTCTTTGCAGAACTTCTGCTCTCAGAAGTTATCAGCCTATGAAGACAGCTTTGAAAAGGTAGAAATTCTCAATTATTTCTCCATGGTCATCACAGCTGCTTGGTCCTTCTTCTGCAAGACTGAAGAGTCTTTATCTGTTATCTGCCACTGCCACTTGAAAGGAGACAGGAAATAAAACATCTTATTTTAGTCACTTGTGATTATTTTCTATTTTACTGCACACGCATCCACACCATTTTCTCTGAAGAAATACTTGCTAGGAATAGTGAGAAAATGCTGAAGCAAAGGAGATTTTTCCATTCAAGTGTTGTCATGATACTTTATATTGGCTTGCTTGATATCCTTTCCATCTTGTTTTGGGTGTATCTTCTGGGCTCCAAAGCTGGGTTCCAGATGTGATTTCAGTTTTTTTCTGCTAATTGGGTACAGTGATTGGCAATGGAATTGGATTCTAAATAAAATTAAGTGTCTTGCCGTAGGATGTAAGACACCCGTCTTGCTTGTGCAATGTAGTAGATACGGCATAGCTCTGGAGGCAGGAATCTAGAAGTGGTTACATGTCTCCTGACATAGAACATTATTTTTCTGATGCTAACCATTATTATCCAATTCTTCAGCTCCTGTTTGTGGCGTGTCAGTTCTGCAGTGTTGTTCTAGAAGTCAATCCTGAAGACAGCTTTTCTAGACCATTTGTAGAAACCACTCTATTTACCTTCCCCCCCCCGCCCGGAATTTAGTAAACACCTTATTCTATGGACTGAAAGGTGTTAAGGCATCGTGTTTAGGTATACACACTCTGGGGCCAGAATATTTGAGTTGAAATCATGGCTCATAGTATCTGTGTTACTTTGGGCAACTCTCTAAACTTGGGTTTTTCATCTATAAAATGAGAAAAACTACTTAGTCCAAAGACTATTGTGAGGAGAATTTCAGTACATATACATAACCCACTTGAAGTAGAGAGTGCTCCATAGATCTTAGTTGCTAGCATTACTGCATTCTTTTCTGTTTAAACTAGTGAAAGTACTTCCTGGTTTCTGAAACTGAATCCTGCCCAATACAAAGTGCATTCAAGCCTGTCATGGAGTTCTGGCAACTCCAGACAACTCATTTTTTTCTTTTTCTTTTAGTTGCAAGCTCATGGTCTTAATATGATTTTGATAGCCAGCTAACTAGATTTGAACACTTGTAAAATATATTTCTACAACCCCTAGGATAGGCATAAAATTTTTTAGAAAATAAAGGAATAAATGCAGTATTCTGTAGAGTAAGGAAATAATTTTTTTCTAAAATCATATACTTATTTTTAAGTATAATCTTAATTTTCACAAAACCCATGCAAAAGTTATGATTTACACTTCTACACCTACAATTAGAAACACTATCCTGAAGCATTGTCACCCATAGCCTTTGTAAAATATTCATTTACTTCTTTTTGGCACGTGCTGAGAATTGGGGTAAGTTGTCAGACATAGGAACTATTTGGAAGAAAAAGAAGGAGATATGTCTCCTGAGAGATCAAGAACTCCTGTAAGAACGATAGGCAGGCCACTGTGGTGACTTTCCTATTGCTTTTGAAGGGTGCCTTCTATTCAGTCAAGATCAGATAAAAAGGAAAAGAAAAGGAACACATAATCTTAATGGTCACAGACACTATTTACTATAGGTTTACTGTTTACCAAGCCCTGTGCACCTAATGCTAACAAGATCCTCGTGAGGGAGGAGTATTATTGTCTCCCTTGTATAGCTGAGGAAACTGAAGCATACAACTTATTTGCATTGCCACATACTTTTTCGTGCCCAGGTCAGGGCTGACTGCAAAACATGTGTAATTTCCAAAGCCCATGCACTCGGTTGCTGCTTCATCTGTCTTCTAGGCCAAAGGGGACAACATTTCAGTTTTTGAGTTCTGTTGCACAAAATTATGGCTAATAATAATGTGTATTTCAAAACTGCGAAGAGAGTAAATTTCAAATGTCTTACCATAGAAAAATGGTGAGAAAGGGCTATATTAAATAGTCTGAAATAATGATTCTGCATTATATGTCAAAATACCACATTGGACCCCATAAATAGATGCGATTATTATTTGTCAATTAAAACCTTTAAAGATTAAAAAAAAAGAGTGATCTTGCCAGCTTTTAATCTTTAAATCTAAGCTAGACTTCTGAGCATGGAGGGCTTCATGCTCATCCCCATATAGGAGAAACAGGCTGCAGACAGCTGGGAGATTCTTCCAATGAATCATGGTTAGGCAATCACAAATCTCTTTTTAAATACAGCAAAAGCCAATTTCCTTGTTTAATTGTGTGTGAGATGTAGCAGTTTATAAACTGTGACATATTCAGTCATCCATACACAGGTAAAATACTCAAAGTAAGGAGTGAAATTACATCTGTCTTCCCTAAATCATGTGTCCTCTTAAATGCTTTTCAGACTAATTGCTATAGTAGAGACAAAAGTGCCCGAGTTGCACTCTGTCTCTAGCCTCCCCCTGACCTTCATATTTCCAACGCATGGAGTTTCTCATATCACATGAAAATACCCTGGCAGCATTAAGTAACAAAGCTTTTTACCAGCATAGAAGTTGTGTTTTTACCTATAATTTTTCATACCTAGAGAGGAAGTATTTTTAGGCATTGCTAATCATCAACTTTTAGAGACAAAGCATGTATTTAACTCATTAAAATATATGCTGACAATTAATAGGGAATAAAAATGGATTTCTAGGAAAATGTCTGGCTGCATGCATGTAACCTTGGTCATTTTTCTTTCCACGTACATGGGAGAGTTTAGGAGGTACTGTGGAAAATATTTATTTTGCTTTTCGATAGTAATCAGAAGATGCTTATCGAAAACCAAACTAAGATGAAAATATACCCAAAATAGAGTCATCACTTACTATGAAAGGGACATATTTCTGAAAACATCATGATATTCAAAACTGAAAATAGTACAAAAAGAAAATCCTGATAGGGGATGGCTATTCTGTCTGTATATCACTCCGTCTACTGATTTTAAAGTACTTACATTTTATTCTTAGTTGAATTGGGTTTATTTTCAAATTATGCAAATAAATGAAGGGGAGATTTATTATCTTTATTAGCTTATTTAAATTTCAATATCAAATCCATATTCAATATGCAAACAAAAAGTAAATGAAGACTTGCATTCAATTTTTTAAATATTTTGTGCATATAGTATTGAAGCCCATTTATAGAACCTAGCCTATTTACCAACAAATAGATCTGTTTGCCATTGGATCAGTCTGGTATGAAAAAGTTATATAAAGTACCTTTTGAAAGTAAAGTATACTCTGAAAGAATATAAAGTAGCTCAGTTATCTTTTCCTCTGCCTCCACCCAACAACTTAAATATGTATACACTCTGATAAAAGTTGTTAGTGATTCAGTGAAAGGAATAAGTGAGCAATTTAGGCTTTAATCTTGTGTCTGGGGCTGAGGTAGGCCTGGTTGGAGCATGGTTTGTTTATCCTATGTATCTAAAGTCAGAGCCAATAAGTCTCTTGATTTTGAATAGCTTTAAATGCCTGTTCCCATTTGGACAGGGTTGATAAGCCTATTTGCAGATAACTGGGACTCACATGTGAGTTGTTGCACGTGCATTGGTTGAACCAAGACATGTTTTGAAAAATAGCCTCCTCTGCAATTGTATCTGTATTTGTATTTCAGGCATACAGGGTTTCCTTCTTCCTTGAGCGTTCAAGGTAAATGTATACATTGGCAAATGTAACTCTGTAATGGCTGCCCCATCAACCAGGAGATTAATGAGGGGGAACTTAACAATAGATCAAAGGCAAGATACACTGATGTGTGTGCCTAGGGAAGGATGGGTCAGGGGCCCAGTGAGAGAAACCAGGTTTCAGATTGTTTAGTCGAGGGGAGAATGAGGAAAGAGGAAAGGATGGTAGAAAGGCAGGTGACTCGCAAGGAAAGGAAAGGAAAACAAAATGTTGAAGAAGGAAGTGAAAGAAAAATTTGTAGGAGGAATTACAGAATTCAGAATGGGGGTGTGGGGGTCATATTAATCTTAATTAAGATATTCAGTGAGTTCCCAAACAGCAGGTGCTCTTATTGTTAATTGTTCGTTTCTCTCTCTCTCTCTCTCTCTCTCTCTCTCTCTCTCTCTCTGTCTCTCTCTCTCTCTCAGTTGAATTTATTTTGCCCTCTCTATAACTGTTAATACTTATCTAATATTCAAAAAATCTGATTATGTTCGTGTCTGTGGTCTAGTAGTGTGCTAAAACTGACCCAAACCATTAGATTGGAAGAATTATTTTGAGATATCAAAGAGTCCATTTCATGGGCATGCAACCAATGTAGTGGTGTAGAGTCCCACTCTCAGAAGAAGGTCTCAGCTTGAGGTTTAATGCTCTGGGGATACCATCTTGACTTCCTTAATAACTGTATCTTTGAATTAGCGTTTGGTAGTGAAGGCCGACAGGACAATGGCACCTGAGCTGGGGACTTGCAGCCTCAGCTCTCTGCAGTCCTGCCTCACTGCCTCCCTGGGTGGTTCTCAGTTATCTGCTATCAGATCTTCAGCCAGCAACCTCTGCAGCCCTTCACCTCAGCGGGGTCCTGGTGGGGCATGGGGGTCAGGCGTGGCTGCCTTACGTGCTGAGTGATGGAGTGGAGACCTGAACATTTGATTAAAAATAAAAGCCACTGTGACAGAGACAGGGAAGGATGAGGAGGCTGCAAACAAAATGATGAAGGTTTTGCACTTTTTTGATTTCCTTCCTTCCTTCCTTCTTTCCTTCCTTCCTTCCTTCCTTCTTTCCTTCCTTCTTTTGTTTGTGATACTGGGGATTGAACCCAGGGGAATTCTGCCTCCAAGTTACACCCCCAGCTCTATTTTATTTTACCTGTCATTTTGAAACGGGGTCTCACTAAGTTGCAGAAGGCCTCGCTAAGTTGTTGTACTACTTTTTGAGTAAGGGAGTCCACATTCTCATATTGCACCAGGCATCAAAAATTATGCAGGTGGTCTGATTAAAGATCCCCCCTCTCCTTTTTTTTTAAAGAAAGAAAAGGGACCTCATGAAAATTAGGAGACAGACCAACAGAGTAGGGGAAGGGAATGGGGAAGGGATGAGGAAAGGGAAAAGAGAGGTATGGGGAAGAAAACATAACAAATAATGTTATATGCATATATGAAATTGTCACTATGATTCTCACTATCATGTACAATTACAATGCACCAATAAAATATTAAAGGATTTCTTTTTTAAAACTAGAATTTTACAGTGATTATTCAGCCAAGCACTATTCAAACATTACTTAAGAAATAGTTCACTTTTCAAAGAAGCATTATGGGAGTCACCAATACTTTAAAGAGATCAAAGTGCAGTCCCCTATTTTGTCCCTGCATGAAGCAGGAGTCTCCACCAGCTCTTTCTTTGTTCCCCTTTCCCCAGAGGGGACCTGTGATACAGTCCTACAATCCTAGGGTCCTGAGAAATAAAATCTAAAGACCTGTCATCTGCTCCAAACTCTTCATTTGGCAGTAGCAGACATTAGGCCCCCAAACAAATTCATTCATTCAGGTTCTCCAAATTTCTCATCACAATCCCGAATAGAATCCCTATTTCTGGATTTGTACTCCTAGGCTTTCTTCTCTTACACTATCCATTAAGAGCCTCCTTATAATGTTTTCTTTAGTTTTCTGGGGAAAATCAAACTTATCATAACTAAGTTGACTGATGACCAAGAAGGCCACGTAGCAGGTCGGTGTGGATGATGACGTCCCATACACAGGACATAAGTCCTTGCCAGAGAGAGGTCTCATTCACCCAAACATGCTGCTCTCCCTCACTTCTTCCATCTTTTCATTGCATACTTTCTATGTGCTGGAGACTGTGCACAGAGCTTTGCAATAGAATACCCCACTTAACTCTCACAGTATTGCTTGTTCCTTGTCCTGTACACGAGGACAGGAACTCACAATGGTTAAGTAAAGTTAGCCCGGCTAGGATAGCAGAGCTGGGATTTGAACACAAATCAGGCTGACTCTCCAGCCCTGTGCACTTACAATCCAGGCAAGGCAAGCCATCCTCCTTTCTGGAAGAAATAAAAGTCAAGACTGGTCATTACCCCCCTCCCAATTTGGTACTGCAGATTAAACCCATGAGACCTCTTCTACCTCTCAGCAACACCCCCAGTTCTTTTTAATTTTTTATTTTGAAAAAGGGTCTTGCTAAGTTGCCAAAGCTGGCCTCAAATCTGCAATTCTCCTGTCTTGGCTTCCTAAGTACTGGGATTGTAGATTTGTGCCACCACTCCTGGCTAGGACTGATCATTCTTGCACTGCCAATCCTTTTGCATCCAGCTACTGAGAGAGATTGAAGGCACCTGAGAGATCTCTCCTTGTCTCTCCAAAGAGCTAACAGAACACTCTTCGCAGCAGGCTGCCTGTGTTTCCATATCTCCTGGACCCCAAAGGGTGGAATGCGGATAACTATCAATGGGATTTCAGATGGAGGTTGCTCCGTGTGAATCTCAGGAGTGTGGTCCTGAGCGGGAAAATCACAGCCATTCATTACTGTGCAAGCTTTTGAGGCTGTCGCCCCAGCTGGAGTTTAAGAGTTGTGGGAGCCTACTGCTGCCCTGGGCTGTTTTCCAGAAACCACTCTTGGAACATGGACAAGTTTTACTTGCGATTGGCAACTCCATTGCTGCCTCTTATTTTGGTCCATCAAAACACTTAAGGAATTTGCTACAGTTGATACCCTGGACCATTGGATTCTACGTGACAAATTTGTTTATTGCATTAAAGGGGAAATATATACCTGTCATCCATTTTACCAAGATTGCTCTTCTTCTGCTTCAAGTAATAGAGGGTTTTGTTTCCACAGCCCCCAATCTCAATCCTTATATATCATCTTTTTTTTAAAAAATCAGGTAAGATTTGGAAATAGCATTAGTCAAAATTTAAACTACTTTACAGAGTGATTATGCATGACTTCTGTACTTGGTTAAGTAAGTGCTCTTTTTGAGTGCCTTTATTATTTTTGGATAAGTCTCTCAGTTAATCAACACTGAAAAAATTCCTTCCCACACACCCACACAATAAAATTTGCATGCTAAAATTTTGAAATAATTACATTGCTACTTGAATACTTAAAAGTGATGCCCATATGAATTAAAGCTGTTCAATTTATGTGGTAGATTTTTCTTATCACTTTTACAATGTATTCCCTCTCCTTCCCTGTACATGTTACTGAGATTGGCATTGATAATTTCATATATGTGCATAACATTATTTGAGGTATTTTCTTTATGGACTACCCGATATCTCCCAAACTTTGTGAGATGTGCTGGAGATGCAGAGATGAATTGGTTCCATCCCCTTTCCTGTGTATAATTGAGATCGAGATTTTTCTTTGTGATTAAAACAGTTACCAAGGTCAGAAAAAAACACAAATGAAAGGGTGGTGAGTTCTGCCTGAAGTTGGTACATGTGGGACTGGGAGAGATACGGAGTTCAGAAGAGCCTGAAGGAATAAAAAGACTGTATCAGGCAAATGGAACCAGTAGGCAGTAATTCATTATTTTACTTGTAGATTTATTAGCTACTACATGGTTTAGTTTATATGATCTTATTCTTTGTATGACATCAAGAACTATATAGCAAAGAGATCATCTCCACTTTACCAGTAAGGTTATTTTTGGAGAAGATCAAGTAAAATGTTAGGGGCAACTCAAATTCCAGTGTTTTTCTTTGGTTTGGTTGCTTGTTTTGTTTTTAATCTTTACCTTATATAAGAATAGCCTTAGCTGAGGATGTGGAGAAGTAGGAACTCTAATACACTGCTGGTGGGATTGCAAATTAGTGCAACCACTTTGGAAAACAGTGTGGAGGATCCTCAGAAGAATGGGAACGAACCTACCGTATGACCCAGCAATACCACTTCTAGGCATCTACCCAAAAGATATGAAACCAAACTACCAGACTAATGCATGTGTATCTATGTTTATAGCTGCACAATTCACAATTGCCAAACTTTGGAACCAGCCAAGGTGTCCATCAACAGATGAATAAATTACAAGACTATGGGATATGTACACAATGGAATTTTACGCAGCCATCAAAAAGAACAAAATTACATCATTTGTAGGGAAATGGAAAGAATTAGAGAACATTATGCTAAGTGAGATTAGTCAGTCACAAAGAGTGAAAAATCGGATGTTTGCCCTAATATGTGGAAGCTAGATAGAAGGAGAAGTAGAAGGGACTCCAGAAAAAGAAGAAAACTTTAGTTGAACCAAGAAGATGACCTAACTGAGGGAGTTGGGAGGGGGGTTGAGGGAAACACACCAAAGCACATGATGTATATATACAAACTTATAAGACTTAATCACTATGCAGAGCACTAAAGGGAGGGAACGGGGAGGGAATAGGGTGGGATTTGAGGGAGGGCTAAATGAGCAATGTGTGCATGTATGATTCTGCTAACCTGACACTTATCAAATGTATAATTACAATGCACCAATAAATGAATAAAAACAAACAAACAAACAAAGAATAGCCTTATCAAGTTAAGGGTAGGGAGGATCCAGACCTGAGATTCTTAGTTGTTACTGTCCGTGCACTAAGATAACCAGTGCTTGGCCTGTATGTCGGGAACTCAATGGTTTTCAACGAGAGTATAGTAGGTCATCAAAGCTATAGCACTACTCTGGTGGCATGAAAGTAAAGAGGCCCTTGGAATCAGAACACCAAATTTAAAGCACTGTACTCTCACTCAGGGGCAGGATGATGTTTAATAAATCAGTTGACCCATGAGTAAGTTTCGTATTCTGTATTAGCAGATAGTCCTTCCATGTCACAGAATTACTGTGCAGGAAAGTTTCTGCTGAACTAGAAAGAAACACATATTCAGTTTTAGTTGAATCTAAGCTTTGATTCTCTACTAGTTTTCTAGGCTTTTCTTCAACCACTCCTACAATCTACCACAGCTATCCACATCTACCTCCAAACCCATCAAAGGTGATGGAGAGCTATGGAGAAGTGCCAAGCAGTGGAGTGACGAGGGCAAACTGCTTTGTAAATTGATCTTTCCTCTTCAAATCACATTTTTTTTAATTTCCCCCCAGTTCTATGTATATGTATTTCACTGGCCAAAGTGAGCACTTTGAAGATTACCCTGGCACTGGTCCTATACCCATGGAAGTCTGGAACATGAGCACATTTCCAGGCCCTATAGGCAGTTACTTAAGTAAAACATTTTCCCTAGAAACCAGTATATTACCCCCCTCCCCCATTCATAGAAGCACACTCTAAAACCCCCAGCAGATGCCTGGAACTGTAGGTAGTATCCAACCCTATCATACACGCTCTCTCTCTCTCTCTCTCTCTCTTTCTCCATATACATGTTTCTTCCATGTGGAAAAATATACCTATGATAAAGTTTAATATATAAATTAGTCAAGTAGGAGAGTAATGCAAATAACTATTAATAAAATAGGTCAACTACAATAATATATTCAAACGACAGTTATTTAAAACTTACAAATTATAGTTTCACTCATCTTGTTTCATTTACATTCTTTTTCAGAGGAGGTTGCCTTCCCACTTTTGACATATCTACCATTCACCTCTGTTTTTATTCCATTCCAATCCCTCCATTTTTTTTGACCCATTGATCAACTCTTCTCTTTCTTTGTGTTTCTTTTCTTTCTTTCTTGCCTTTCTTTGTGTGTGTGTGTGTGTGTGTGTGTGTGTGTGTGTGTGTGTGTATGTATGTATGTGTGTGTGTCTGTTACTGAGGATTGAACCCAGGGGCGCTCTACCTCCAAACTACACCTTCAGCCCTATTTTATTTTATTTTATTGAAACAGGGTCTCATTAAGTTTCTGAGGGTCTAAGTTGCTGAGTCTGGCCTTGAATCTGCAATCCTCCTGTCTCAGCCTCTCAAGTAGTAGGATTACAAGCATGCACCACCAGGCCTACCTAGATACTCTTCTAATTTCCTAAACGATCATTCTCTCCCTTATTCCATAAATATCATTATACCTACTTATATTTTTTAATTATTTTAAAAACCTTATTATTTTCTCATACTTCTATAATACTCCAAAATCCCATTCTTTTTCCTGTTCACCTTCACTGTCAAATTTCTTGAAATAGTTTATTCTTGTTGACCTTTCTTAGCACCTAAGTGCTTTCTGTTAGAATCAGAGGCCATTGTTCATTTCTGATACTCAGAGTATTCAAGATGACCTTCAACCTGTGACCAATTATATCTTATTACATTTACTCATTTATATATTAACCATCTAACCAATTGTAATTAAACCATTAGTATTTAGGGAAGATGCTTTATTAGACATTGGATTAATTTCAACATTGTTGGCTCTTCTCTGTTTTCTTGGCTTATTACACCTCTACAATGTAGATATGAACACAGAGCATCGAGGTTTTATTTTTACCTTAACCTTTTTCCTTTTCATTTGCTATTTCAGCAACATATATCCATTACCATGGCTTCTGCTCTCAAGCAGAAGGTAGCTATATTGGCAGTTCTGAGTTTACTTCTTGTTTCAATATGACATTCTTAATGTTTGTGGTCTATATCTACTTAAATATCTAAGTATAATCTAAAAATTGACACATATAAGCACAGCTCATTTTCTCCTTTGTTTCTTCATATTTTTTACTAAGAAGTCTTATCCTTTTTAATATTAATTTACCTTTGATTTTCATTGCATTTCTTTTTATATTCTCTATGCTATGTTTCTTTTGCTTTGATTTTCAATTTCTTATGCTTTACTAATTCTCTTAATGAAATAACTATCTTTTCTGGAAAGAGGACAGGTTAGACTAAGCTATTACATGAAGCTCTCAAATGTTTGCATCTGAGAAAATTCATCTTTATTCTGCATATCTCTCATATTGCAGCAAGCTGGCTTGGACCATTGATATGACCAGATTCCAAGACAGCAAGCAAAGCTGTCCGAAGCTGCTTGCAGTCCAACCTTAGAACTGGCACACCTTTACTTCTTCACTTTTTTTGGTCAGAGGGAGTCACCGAATGGGCAAGGTCCAAGTAGTGGGGAAATAGATTCCACATCTTGATGGGAGGAGGCCCCAAATCTCATCTCAAAGGATGGGGACAGAGGGAGATATGAACAACTGAGGTTGTTTATGTAATCAGTCTACCACAAGGATGGAGCAGTGTTTTAATCAGCTTTTCCGATGCTGTGACCAAAAACCTGGCAAGCACAACTTAGAGGAAGAAAGGTTTATTTGGCTCACAGTTTCAGGGGTTTCAGGGGGTTTCAGAGGTCAGTCCATGGCCAGCCAACTTTTGATGACAGGACTTTAGGGCATGGCAGAGAAGGAAAACACCATGCTCAACTAATGGAGGTAGGAAGCAGAGAGAAAGGGAGAAAGGGAGAGAGAGAGAGAGGGAGAGGGAGAGGGACAGGGAGAGGGAGAGAGAGAGAGACAGAGCAGAGACAGAGAGACAGAGAGAGAAAGAAAATGGGCAGGAACAGATACAGTCCCTGTCCATGTCCCCAGGCATCCATCCCCTCCAGCCATGCCCCACCTCCAAACCTGACTGCAATGCCAACACATGAGGTTTTGGGGGACATTTTAAATCCAGACAATATCAGGCAGTAATGAAGTATCTTGCTTCATAGCCACAATAAAATAGTGCCCCGAAACAAAAGTCAGGAGTGTGTTTCAGTGATTTATGTTCCTTAATGGATCTAGGACTTATCACTTTGTCCCTACCTGAGAGATGTTTCTAAACATAGAAATGTCTCTAACACTCAAGTTTGGCAGGGTCATCACAAATCAAATGAGCAAGGATCTATCAGGCAGGGGCATGAATAGGCATGGCCAGATGTTCAGAGAACAGGGCAACCCCGTAGAGGAGGGAGGAGGTGGCTTTGTGCAAGTCAGGAGGAGCAGGGAGGGGAAAGTGGATGACCTCAGTGGCCAAACAGTCCAAGTTCCCTCCATAGCTATGACTAATGATTTGATAAATGACAAAATGTGCGTTAGCTGACAAGTCACTGCATCACCAATGTGCGTTTGCCTTTAAACCACGAGAGCCAGAGAGGAGGTTCCTTATGCTGTTTGCAAATGGAAACTAATGATTTATGTCCTTACACACATGGACTTGCAAGCAGGGACTGGTCACTACTTTCCAAATTGTAAGCTGCCTGTTCACCGAGCTCAGCGGGCGTTCCCAGCAGGGTATCTGCCTGTCTCCAGCCTCTTCCCTGGATACTTCTGCTATGGTGATTTGGGTTATTTACGTTATAAAAAGTCTTTGAAAGAATAAGACAATATGTGTGACAGTTTATTCCGGCTGTCTTAGTGAGATTCTATCACATGTTGCACCAAATTTATTTGCAGGCAAAAACACATGACTTCAATGAATTTGTTTCAAAGATTAAAATGTGTATAAAAAGCATAATGATGTTAGAATATTGTGTGCAGATGTTGGCATTCAAAATGTTTATTATCACATTGTTTTCATAAATTAACACACTACAGACAGACACCTGAAGGGGTTTGTATCCTTTCTAAAAACCTCATTTCAAAAAAAACTAAAAATAAAAACTCATTTCATAGGAAAAATATTTTATTCTTTAACTATATTACATACCTATGAATCAGTTACATACATGACTGAAGTCAAAATTTTATTGCCAGTGTCTAGGAAGCTGATTAACAATTACTGCTTTTTAATAGCACTTGAAGTCTGACTTAAATGGCTTGAATGTCAAATGTAATTTCATCCTGTGAACAGGTGATATAGAGTAGTCAGTCTTTCAATTCCAATTCCAAATCTTTTTCCCCAATACTGAGATAATGAATTCATGACTGATTTAATTCCAATCACAAATTTTATGAGTGGTGTTCAAATACATATATAAACTTATTATTACAAGTTATAACATGGGATGCATAATCCTTTGATTGTTTTAGCTTTGTTTGTTTTTTTAGTCTGCAGAATTAATATTGTAGTCAGTGACCAAAATTCAGAATAACACTGAATTCTAAAATAGAATTCTCCTACTGCAAAATTCTCTTAAGAGAATTTAAGAGACATAACTAATACAAAAGATTTGGGACTAAACATATATATTCACTTTTTTTTCCATCTTTCCAAAACCATTCTTATGGGACCTTTTGCTACTTCCCTGTGATCAGAGTTTAGACTGTAGTGATTGGTTGCTGGATTTTGTTTAAAGACTATTTAAAGAAGAGATACATATGATTTTAAAGCATTAAAACTGAGGAGAAAATCTAGTTTTGGCAAAGACTTGGGACAATTGGCTCCTCTCAAATATACTGTTGGAAGTATTAATTAGCATTTCTCTGGAGGCAAGTTTGGCAACAGGTATGAGAAGCTATAAAAATATGCATTCCCTTCCCCCCCTTAATTTTACTTCTAGGAATTTAACTAAATAGTAAATTGGACAAGTATTTATGTAAAGATGTGTATAACACACACACAACACTGTACATTCAGCATTCTTAATCCCAGTTAAAATTAAATATGATCTCAATGCTCATTAGAGATTGGTTGAATAAATTATGATACATTCAGAAAAGGAAATAGTGAAGCCATTAAAGTAATGAAACAATTTGAAAGAAAATGCTATTAAAAATGTTAAATGAAAAAGCAGGTTACAGGACAGTGTATTTTTCATTCCACTGTGGTAACTATAAAAGTAATTTTATATGTGTGTGTGTATGTATGTATATGTATGTGTATGTATATGTATATATATATATATATGTGGATTTGCAAGTATATATACACAAATGAAAGAAAAGTCAATAGCAAGCAAAATCAACAGCATATGAACATTCACAATCACAGGGACAGTGGGATAATAATGATGATTGCTATGGCTTGGATTCTGGAATGTTCCCTAAAGGTTCATGTGTTGAAGGCTTGGTCCCCAGCGCAGTAATGTCCAGAGGTGGGGCTTTTGGGAAGGGACTGGACCCTGAAGACCCTGACCTCATCTGTGGATTAATTCATTGACAGCTGAATGGACTACTGGGAGGTGGTGGAAACTAAGCAGTGAAGCATGGTTGCAGGAAGTAGGTCATGGAGGGCGTGTACTGGGAGGGTATTTCTTGTCCTGCCTGCTGCCCTCCCTTTCCATCTACCACGAGCTGAGCAGCTTTCTGCTGCCACACCCTTCTGCCATGATGTTCTGTCTCACCTCAAGCCCAAAGCAATGGGGCCAGCCGACCATAGACTGGAACCTCTGAAACTGTGAGCCCAAATAAATCTTTCCTCCTTTAAGTTGTTCATGTCAGGTATTTTAGCCACAGCGAGGAAGAGCTGACTAGCACAGTGATGATAATGATGAAGATGATGATTGCTTTTTCTTTCTAATTTCTAATTTTCTATTTAATTTCTTGTATAAGAATAAACACATTACCCAGGATAAGCTATTCAGGTGAATATGTGTCTGTGAATAGAAACTAAACTGCTGCCCACATGTCACTCATTGCAATGACCAGCTTGGTTACTAAGGAACTCTTGGGGTCATCTAAGTAATTTATCTTAAGGAAGTTAGGCAGCTAACTGAGTATCACAAGACTTTCCTAAAGTTATTCTTACACAGAATTTTTCAGTAGCACATCTTCCTTGTAACTTCTAAATTTCTTTTTTTCCAGATCATCTTAACCACCTTTCCCTCTTGTGCTTGTGATTAACTTGTTCTTGTCTATTAGGAAAGACATTATGGGACCCCTCAGCCTAAATCAGGGTTTAGCATTGCTCAATATATGTACAGGGCGATTTAGTTCATAGTCATCCAAGTTCTCTAGCATATTTTTCTTATAAAACCTCTTCCATCTTCACTTCCCCCGCCTCAGACTGAAAAGAAGGAAGGATATTCAGGTTTCCAAAACGCAGCAAGAATTTGGATAGAGTCCTCAGACAACTCAACTCTTTTTTTTTCTTCCTGGTTTCTGGCTGAGACATGTGATGTTGGAACATTATAAACCCACATCCTAGTCTTTAAAAAATGAGGAAATACCTCACTAAGGAAACAAAGCTCCTGAATTGGATTCCTTTAGAAATCCATTGAATTATAAATAGTCTTTGGAAGAAGCAACCTAGGCACTGAAAATACTTACATATGAATAACTGCTTTGTGCATTACTAAAAATGGTGATTTCAGAAAATAAATAGTTCCAACATTGAAGTGTTTTTTGGTAATAAAGACCCCCCTCAAAAAAAGATACAAAAGTTCTCTGATTTCTTGGTTTAGTAAAAAATTCATAGGGAGGAAGAATGATCAAGAGCCATTCATACACCTGATCCCATTGAATCCCTGTGTCTCCTCGTGAAAGGATTCTTAACATCCCCACTTTACAGATGATGAAACTAAGAGACTCAGCAAGTTGCCTGGGGTCACTGTGTGGCACAGCCAGAATTTGACCTAACATCTTAACACTCTCCTTTAAACTTCAGAGATGAGGGAAAAAACTGGAGAAAAGAATATTAATGGTATGAAAGGATAGTACAGAAAGCATATGTTTGTTGATATTAAAGCCAATAAGGATTCTATTCTCTGTCCAAGGTCTAGACAATTAACAAATAAGAATAAGACCAATGGGACAGCAAAAGACTTGTTTTATTATTGACAAAGCTGATATAGAAGAAAGTGGCTAATGTCTTTGGGGGTAAAAATGTACCAATACTGAGCCCGGAATTAAAGCAGGCATCCTTAACCAAATATAGACCATTCTGGAAAACCACAACCTCCCCTCTGAGAGCAGAAAGAGAACAGAAGTCCATATTCTCTGTAGGCAGGTTGCCCTGAGAGAGGAAAAAACAAAACAAAATAAAACAGATGAGAACTGAGTATGCCTGCTTTAGTCTTTCTAAACGTATCCATAAGAAAGTGTTTCCTCCTGTCCCATGGGGAGGTAGATGAGGCAGGAGAGGCTGGGGATGTTGAATGGTAGAGCATCCACCGCAGGCAGGGAGACAGCAGGAGCTTGGAAGAGTCATCTCACACAACAGTTTGGGTTGGTGCCATCTGATAACTTCAATCATCAAATAGCAAGTTTCTTCTTAGACTGTCATAAATATTGTGGTTTACTGGAGAAAAAGTCAAGTGAATCTGACAAATAGGAAAGCTGACTCTTCAACAGCACTTTTCTCCCCTCCATCCCATTGTTTTCTACCCTCATTGCCCCCAATGGAGTGTTCACAGCTATGAGTTAGAGAAAGGAAGTTTATCTGTAAAAGGGAGAAGAATTTGGGGAAATGAGACCCTCAGCAGCATCTAACATTCAACATTGGGAGGATCTGCAGAGCTGAGGCAGACTGGAATTTTTCTCCACAGCTGGAGTATTATAAGAGATCTCCCAACAGATGTGTCCTGGATCCTGAACATGGTGGACAGCAGAGGGGAGGTGGCCTGGTATGTTCAGGAACACCTCCAGTACTTAGAGACCATAAGTGGCATGGAAGAAATTTGGAAGG
Source organism: Glis glis (assembly GCA_004027185.1). NCBI lineage: Eukaryota > Metazoa > Chordata > Mammalia > Rodentia > Gliridae > Glis > Glis glis. Next base: position 29,165 of record PVJS01002244.1, read on the forward strand.
GCCAGCTTGTTAAGGAGATACATGTGGATTCATTGATAAAGAGGTTTGGCTCACAAGCCCAGGAAGTCACATGATGAGAAGAGGTGAGGTCTAACATATGGAGAGTATTATTGTGGTTGTCCAGATGAAAAAGTCTGAGAAGGATCAACAAGGTTCAGAGTGCTGCATGGAAACTGAAATACCCTCTCAGTACAGCCGGGCAGAGCAAGCACCCAGCATCATGACCCATAACCTGCAGCACACCAGAGGACTTAAATCACAGTCATGAAACAATTGCCCCCTGGTGGCTTGAAATGTCCCTTCCCTTCTTGCCTCCTGTTACCTACTCCATCCTTGAAAATTAGGATTCGGATCAAGTGGAAGGAAAGGAAAACTAAGATATCTTTGAATGGAACCGAATCTGAGAAAACAATTTTGGACTTGCACAAAAAGTCACTGGATGGAATTAAGGAATTCCACAAAGGACTACTATTTATTCTTTTAAGGAGAAGAAATCAGGGCCCATAAGCTAAGGCTAAAAAAAAAAAAAAAGAACAGTCCCCTTTTGTACATACGGGTTTTGTGAATTATTTTAACTGTGGATTGGTGCAACTGTATCCATCACTCCATCTTGCTGTTGTATGGCATTTTTCTCCTAACCACTTCATCTGGCTCCTGGAGGCCAAATAGAAAAATTATAATCCATCAAATGTGATATAATTAACAGAGAAGCCAATTCTACAGACCTGAATCTAAAATGTTTCAAAGGAAGGCAATTCTAAGTGCCTTCCACAAGAGAATATTTTTCTCAGTGGTTCTTTGGATTCTAACCAAGACCCTCAAATGAGATAAATCCAAACACACAGCTCTGGACAGCAGTAGCTGAGAAGTGGTTGTTTGGAGGATGGAATCGCTATGACAACCTTGTGCTTGGAGAGAGTTCTTTTTACATTACATCAATGGTACAAATTTCCGTGACAGATGATGTAATGGCTTTTCATGCTAATTTTCTATTCCTTGATTTGGAGTAGACGATGACGTGAAAGACTGAACCAAAAATAACAGCCAATCTTACACATGCCAGTCTTCTGCTGTGTTCTTATGTTCCAGCTGTGGTCTCCACAAGGTAATTAAAGGTATTTAGATAAATCATCAGATAGAGAGCTATATAGATATTCCATAATGCATGGCTCAAAAATCCTAGAATCAGGAAAATGGAAGACAGTTACAGATTTTTCTAGTCCCACCTCATCCCCCAGTTTTACAGATGATGAACCCAAGGTTTAGAGAAATATTGCTATTTTGCTAAGATATACAAACTCACTGGTGGTGGAACTAAAAAGAGAATGTGAGCGTTGTGGAAGACATTTTGGGGTTTCTTGTACTTGTAAGCAAAATATTTCTATTTAGACTAAATTCCATTGGAAACTTGGTCCTCTGAAGATTCATTATACATCCAGAATCAGGTAAAACACCATAGAACTTCAGAGCTGGCCTCTGAGGTTAGAACTTGGTTTCAACCCTTGATGCCTCCATTCATTAACCATGAGAATGGATAAGTAGCTTAACTTCTACAGCCTAATTTCCTCGTTTGCATAATAAAAAAGTTAATACTGTCTCAGGGACCTCTCACAAAGGTTTAATGATTTAACCATAAAGCCTTAACACAGGGGACTACATAGTATGTCTCATTGATGTTATCTCTTCATATTGATGGAACATGTACTTGTAGAGTGTTCATCCAATGAAATGAGGATAGTAAGGCATTGAGGACTCCCATTTTTTAATTTATGTCTTCAATCTGCTTGTATAAAGATGTAATATTTATTGGAAATGGGTGGAGATGTAACATTATTGAGAAAGACTAAGGAATCCTGATTAATTCAGTTCCTTAACTTTGGATCTCAATCCTTGTCCACTCAATCATTTTCTTTCTTTTCTGTTTTTTTTCTAAGATATTTAGTAAAGTTTTAAAGAAAAAGAGATAATTAATAGCAGCTGATGGAAATGTCCTGGCTCCTTTACTGGACAGTATGAAAATGTAGAAAGGGTGACCTGAATTCCAACACTGAGCACCCCATAGATATCTCAGAAATTCAGATGCAAATCCTTTTTCCTTGATTATCCCTATTCCTGCCCTGAGTCTCTCAGCTGGGAAATTCCTCTTTGCAAATCCCAGTCCATTTTTGAATGAATCCTGGGAACCCAGACATCGTGCGCAGCATCTGGGAAACATGGAAAGCTCTCCGGTTAGCTTCCCCAGAGTTATCTTGAGATGAGAAACATCTGTTACCATCTTTTCAGTGACAGGGTATTTGATGGGTTTATTTTATTTTATTTTATTTTTTGCTTTGCTTTAGATAGTCTCAACTCAGCAAAATATTTTCCATAAAGAAGTCATCACAAATAAGGTATGATAAACTCATGAACCTGAGACACTATCAATCATACAAGTACTATACGAGATCCCAGCAATAATCATCTCTCATCATTGAAAAAAAATACAGTTAAGATATTCAGAAGATTGTACTTTGGGCTCTCTGCAGAATAGTACCCCCCAAAAAAGCTATCTGTGTTTTTAGTTTGAATACAACTGGAAGAAATAAAAAAAAATGAGGTGAAACAGGTGCAAGGGTGTTAGAGTCATTGGAGCATTGATGTAACTGTCTGAAGTCCCATAAAATAGTAGCATTTGGCAGGTCTCTATATAAATGAGGTTAGGTTTGCCAGAAAAGTAAAATAACACTACTGGCAAGTGAAAACATCATATCCTATCAGAATTTCCCTGCATTCCATCCAAAACTTCTATGAAACCTTGGTAATAGGCTGAATCATCACGTATAAATTCCACTCCAAAAAAAATTAAAAATAAACTATAACTTTCCCACTCTTGTTCTATAGAAAAGCAAAGATCAACAGTGAAGACATGTTTGCCAATTTCTTGCTCATAAATACATATACCATGTTCCTTAGTAAAACTACTTCTCCCTGCACCCCCACTCACTGAGCTAGTAGTGCAACAACAGAGGGAATATTCCAAAACAATAAAACCTGATTGTAAAATAGTCTTTTCTTGTGAATGAATCGGCTTTGATTAAATTATGTAAATGTATGTAGATGAGCTCACCTGATTGCAAACTGACATTCACCTGAGTTTCAAATTGAAGTAAGCCACCTCGCCCATTTAAGCAGTTAACTGACTTACAAGATTATGACTGCAGCTCAGATGGATGGCTTTAATCAGGGCTTAAATTGCATGGGATTCATAGCTCATAAAATCCAGAATTTTTTTTTATGGGTGTGGGGAGAGAACAGGCTGGGAAACAAGCCCTTGGATGAAGTACTGGGAAGATTTTTTCTTTAACTATTAAAGATCTGTTTACACTCTACAGTGACTGGCTTGGGCTGCACTTTAGCTAAATAAAATGACAACTGTTCTCTGTTTATAGCTGAGAGATTCCTGTGGCTGTGGAATCTGGGGACTACTCTTCAACTCACGGAGATCTTTCCAACTCCCATTTTACTTACGTACCCATTCGACTCTAATGACTCAACCTCCAGTTCAGCAGTCAGTGCTCAAGAAGTACTGCCTGGGAGTGTGAGTTGGTATGATATTGTAATGCAGGAATTGTCTTACTTATCTCGTGACCCCAAAAAAGTGCATGAATTACACCCGTGAAGCTTAAATTAGACCACACTAGAGCCCAGAGAAAAACAATCTATAATAATGTTATCTCACCTTTCAAGGCAAGAGTCCAGAATATATAGAAGATGGGAGAGGTCTTACTTGGGAGCCATAATGTCAACTTCTGGCTGTTGGTTCATGGTAAGTAACTCACCCCACTGGGTAGACAAAATTTCCAGTAAGCCATGCCCAGGGAGCAACTTCAAAGACCCTTTACATGTCAACCGTGAGTCCTCCTGCTATGGTTTGAATATAGTTAGAGTGTGTCCCCGATGGGTCCATGTGTTGGGAGCTTGATTCTCAGTGTGATGTTGAAAGATGGTATGGAACCTTTAAGAGGTGGGGTCTCAAGCCGGGCGTGGTGGTGCACGCTTATAATCCCAGTACTTGGGAGGCTGAGACCGGAGGATCCGGGTTCGCGACCAGCCTCAGCTACTTAGTGAGGCCCTCCACAACTCAGTGAGACCCTGTTTCAAAATAAAGAATAAAAAATAAGGCTGGGGGTGTAGCTTGGAGGTAGAATGCCCCTGGGTTCAATCCCCAATACCACAAAAGAAAAAGAAAGAAAGAAGTGGGGCTTCACAGGAAGTAACTAGATCATTGAGGGCACCACCCTTGGAAGGAATTGGTGCAGTTCTCATGACCCTGCTTAGTTCTCAGAAAGGGCTGTTATAAAAGAGCAAGCTTGACCCCTGAACCGCCCTGTGGCTTCCTGTCTCATCATGTGATCTCTCCCTCTCATAAGCACTCCCATCATTACAGTCATCTGCTATTATGTAACTCAACCAGCGGCCCCTCACCAGAGTTGGTGCCATGCTGTTTGAACTTTCAACCTCCATAACTGTGAGCTAAATAAGTTCCTTTTCTGTACAAGTTTCTTTCTCTCCTTGGCCTTTACCCTCCCCTCAACCACAGGAATTTGTTATAGTAGCATAAAATGGGTTAATACAGCCCCTGACATGCTCTCCCTGAGACACTGACCATAAAGCTGCATGTGTATGATTCGTCCTAATTTTGGGGAAGAGGGTTGCTGGTGAGGGGATCAAAGAAAGAAGTAAGGAGACCAGGGCTCCCTGGAAGGTTGTTGGTCCTTCCCCTGACATCTTCCCCAGATAGAGTTGGGGAAAAGAATGCAGATAAACACCTTATTTGTCAAGCATATCTGTCTTTTGTCTAGAGTCAAAATTATGTTATGAACAAAGGTTTTGTTTTGTTTTGTTTTGCATGCTATGCCATGAGCAAACAAGTCAGGTTTTAATATTAAAACTAAAGACAGATTTCACTGTCATTAAGCATTGTGTTTTGTTCAACACCTGAAAATGTGTTTTAGGGATAAATTAGTATCTTTTGAAATATGAATAAGTTCTTCATAAAAAGCATGCTGTGGTCAGTTTGAAAATCATGGATTAGATAAAGTTAAATAGATTTATGTTCTGTAGGAATTCTCATAGTCTTTAGTGTATTATTAATGAGCTGTTCTACCTTTAAACAGTGTTATCAGAGAGAGAAAGGGCAGAGACAGGAGAGAGAAAAAAAAAATGAATGGCTTAAGGGGGTGATCAACTACAACTCCCACAATATAATTATGGGTGTTATGATTCTCCAATGGCAGAGATGGAGAAATAAATAAAACTGCCTTTAAGCATTAGTTATCTTTTAAACAGTGACCACTAGCACCTCATACAGTGTAGGGAATAGATATAGATGGCACGGCTCTGGTGTTCAGTCTTGTGGATCACTGTTGTGTGACATCATGTAAATTACGTAACTTCTTCTAACCTCAATTTTAACAGCCATAAAACTGAGCGAACACCTATGTCTTGGGTTACTATAAGGATTGCATGCAATTACCCATGCCGAGCTTGGCACACAAATGATCAATTGTTTCTTTCCCTCCTGGGCCTTCACTCTCTTCCCTGCTCCAATCTGTCACTTAAAGTATCTCAGATAGGAATAAGGGCCACTATCCTGTCACAGCATAGCTAATTCCCCCAGAGAACAGAGCTTGTGTCTGAGAGTGATCACCTTTAAATATCTTCTGCCATTCATTCAGTTTATCCATTCAGCCAGGGAGCCAACATGTACCTATGAGGTATTACTATGTGTCAGAAACTAGGGATAAAAACAGACATGGTATCTGGCCCTGAATGAGCTCCCTGTCTGACAATGAGAAAATCATTTAAACAAGAAATCATGGTCCAGGGAGACAACAGATCTACTAGAGAACATCCAGGGTGCTAATTGTGAGGCCAGGAATCAGGGGAAGAAGGGGAGATTTGGAAGACTACTCTGTCTCTGATGGAACATAAAGACACCACCACACAAATCACAACCACAGTAAAATAAGTGAGAGACTAGAGTGAAGAAATGAATGAGAAGGGGCACGGCTTCTCACTTGACCCCAAAACAAAATTGGTAAAGAACATGTAATGTTTCTCAAAGGACCAAGAGCCAGTTCCCAGTGGAGCCGACTATGGTCCAAAGTATCTGATGACTAGCCCAGACTCTTCACCATTGAACAGTTAGTTGTGGCTACGGGTGAGATAAACCTGGACACATTTTTTAAAAAATCTCCAACAATGGTACAACTATGCTTCCTCTGAATTCTCTCCCTTACCTTCTCACTTCTCATGCTATGCCTAAGATCGCACTTACTTCTTACCTTTGTTATGGCATAATTGATTGTGATTCCAAGGACTATCTTCTTTTTCTCTATATATTTTAAGCCCCTAGCTTGTGTTAATTGACCTGCATAATTACTTGACATATTAACTGAGATTACTTTGGGCTAATTCATATAAATAATTAATAAAAACCAACCTTCAACTGGATATTCTTATGTGAAATACAATAATACCACCATAAAATTACTTTGACCTTCAATTTTTATTATTGCACCTATTAATGTAAATGTTTATAGTAGAGAGATTATAGGCTTAAGAGGAGAGGTTTCTCTTTTGTTGTTATACTAGAGCCTAGAGAATTCATAGCCTTCTTCTCATAATACAGTCTGAGAAAAAGATGTTAATGACTAGCAGAAATCTTGACTCCTTGACTTCTATGCAAATGATGGATTATTTATCCTTTAAGGTAATAACGATGATCAAGCCAGCAATTTTTTGGGAAAATAGTCAAGACAAGTCAAACTAAATTTAGTTGAAGCTACTTAAAGTCTTACAGAATTCAATATCTTTTTTAGAAATAACATATCTTTTTTTATTTTTATGGTATTGGGGATTGAACCCAGGGGCATTCTACCTCCAAGCTACACACCCAACCTTTTTATTTTTCATTTTGAAATAGGATCTTGCTAAGTTGCTGAGGCTGGCCTCGAACCTGCAATCCTTCTGTCTTAGTCTCCCAAGTACTGGGATTATAGGTACAAGTCACCATGCCCAGCTAGAAATAACATATATTTTAAGAAAGGAAAGGAACATATTAGACCCGAAGTTAGCCTGGAATTTATCATAGGAAAAGCTCTCTATTGGTTGTTGATGTCAAGGGGAGAGGATACTTTAATTAGCTTTACAATTCTGTTGTTGTGTCTTGACTTTGAAGATCTGAGGTTCACCTCTATGAGGGAGGATCTATCTGGTGACCCATGCAAGAAAGCTGTTCACTTAACAAAGGATGAGCAAACTAATTTTATCACTAGCATCCTCTTAAACCAGAATCAGAAAATCGATTGCCTAGCTGTTATTAGGAAATGAATTATGAATTTGTTAAGATCTTCTTTCATTTGGCTTGTTAAATTTTTTACTGAAACATTGGTCAAGTAAATGCTCTCATTAAAGGGCTACTGTACTGGGCCCTAGACAGGAAAAAATAGGAGTGACAATGGGCTTTGGGATATTTGTACATAGCTTTTCTAGAGTATTTGAAAACAACTTTGGTTTAAGTTAGGCATTGTCTTCATGGATGGAAATGGTGTCTCTTTTACTTGTCTCTAGGATGTTTAGATGATTACATTTGTCTTGCCTAGAATTCCCAGGCGTAGAATTATACTATTGGGTTTCCCAAGGGGTGTTTCTTGTATTTATATGGTTTGTTAAATTTCACATTGACCTTTGTGGATAGGACTATGTGTCTTGCCAAAAGGAGATTCCACTCAAATGTCCCAGGCACAAGTTAAAGGAAAGGAGTTTACAATTATTTGCTTAAAACTGGGTGCAGTGGCACATACCTATAATCCCAGTACTTGGGAAACTGAAACAGGATCACAGGCTCATAGCCAGCCTCAGCAATTTAGTGAGGTCCTCCGCAACTTAGTGAGATCTTGTTTCAAAATAAAAAATAAAATAGGGCTGGGGGTGTAGCTCAGAGGTAGAATGTCTCTGGGATCAATCCCCAGTACCACACACACACACAAATTTACCTGCTTAAATAAAAGATGCCACATCATATTCTACAAATTATACAGAGGTCCAACATCTTCTTGGCTATAACATTATTAAGAAGTCTTAGTTTGATTGTCTCAGTATAAAATAAGATACACATGTGAGACAAATAGCCTTCAATTACATGGTTTTATTTATGTATTTCTTTACTTTTAAAGACAAGAATGAAAATATTAAGGCAAATGTATTATTCAACAAGTTAAAAGTTTTTAATAATTTGAGATGCAAAAAATAAATCAAACCTCTGAGTACACTGTATCAACTCACACTATCACTGCAGATATGGAGGGCAGGGGATTTTTTTTTTAATTCTGGCTCTGGCTTTCTCTTATCTCGTGTGGTTTTTCTATAGGTCTGAGGCTAGATATACATAGAAGTCAGATAGAAGTCAGAACCCCATGAATGAAAGACTGCATTCCCAGAAGACCATTATACACAGGCAGAAACCACCCCACTGCTGAGAATCTCTTCTCATTATCCAGACAAGACCAAATGACACTATCCAGACAAAACCAAGACACACACACACACTCTTCTCTCCTTTACCACCCATATGCAGATGATAAAACTCACCTATATCTGGAAGTAAGGAGACAAAATGGTCTTGGATTGTAAAATGTTCCAGACACATTTTACCAACTCCCAGGAGGCTGGGACCACAATGACTCAAGAAGAGTATCCTTGGCCACTTTGTCATTTGTTTTTACTTTGAAACACAACCCATCTCAAAATGTCACATTGCAAGCATTCTTTGTCAGTATTAAAATTTCTACATACAAATAAAAATGTCAATTGTCTCTTTCCTACACTCACTCTATTTCTTAATGAACCTTTTTAGGGACTTTTTTGTTGTTGTCTTTTTGGAACTGGGGATTGGACCCAGGGTGGTGCAGTGCACTTGCAAGGGAAGCACGTTGCCACTGAGCTACATCCCAGCCCGTAATGAACCTTTTTTTATTTATACACCCCAGGGATCTGCCCTCACAGTTTTAGGGGAGAGGTGTGTGGATAACGTGACCTTCTGACATATCTTGGACCAAGATGGTCCAGCCAGCTTCCTTGAGAGTCTGGAAACAGAATGCAGAATTCTAATTAGGTTTTATTTGCCTCTGTTGAGTCAGGGACTAAAACAGAAAGAATACATTCCGAAACAGATGCTCAAAGCAAAACTTTCCAGAGACTAATGGTGATTCCTAATTTTCTAGTTCCTGTGCTTTGTGTCTCATGAGACCCAGCAGCTATAGCTCATGCCTTTGTGTTCTGTGAAACATCCCTGAATTATTCCAATAAATTCCCATTATTTGCCTGCTAGTCTGAGTGAGTTGAATGAGTTGCTACCAAATTATCCTGACTAAAAGAAGCACTAGGATATTTTATGTAAAACTAAATCCTTTTATTTATAGTTCCTAAAACTGCAATTTAAAAGATGATGGTATTAGTTCTCGGCCTTTTGGCTAAGATGAAGTATAAAAGATGATGGTATGCTCTATTATCTTTGCACATAGAGAAAAAACTTAAGTCATAGATTAACCTAGACTTCCAAGTCATATGCTATTTCTGTAATTCTGGAACTCTTTCTGTGTCTATAGCAAAATTACAGTTTTGCATAAATTTTATACTTTGAAGAAAGGATCAGATTATTTAATTTCCCTAGATATTCCTGTTTAAAACATAAAAAACTAAAAACAAGTAAATAAATAAAAAGCAATATCAATAAAACTTTGATCCAGAAATTTCATTGAAACAGTCTATGATTCCTAAGATATCTTTAAGCATCAGAGCTTCAACTGTTTAAGGGGAGAACAGAGTTTATATAAATCTGTGTTTTATAGGAAATTTTACTATTTATTTATTTATTGGACCGGGGATTGAACCCAGGGATATTCTATCTCCGAGCTACATCACCAGGCCTTTTTACTTTTCATTTTGAAACAGGATTGCTGAGAGTTTTGATTAAGTTGCTGAAGTGGCCTCGAACCTACAATCCTCCTCTCTCCACCTCTCAAATACTGGGATTATAGGGGTGTACCCCCATGCCCAGATGAAATTTTGCTTTTCAAAAATGTGAGCAAACTCTTATAAAAAAAGATAACAAGTGTTAGTGAGCATGTGGGAAAAAAGGGATCCCTTAAACACTGTTGATTAAAATATAATTAGCATAGCCATTATGGAAAACAGTATGAAGGTTGTTAAAAAAATTAAAAGTAGAACTACCATATGATCCAGCGATCCCATTATGGTGCATAGATCCAACTGATATGACGTGAGTGTGTGGAAGAGACATCTGCATTCCCTTGTTCATTGCACCTTTAGATGTGGAGTCAACCTGTGTCCATCGATACAGGAACGGATAAAGAAAAAGTGCTACTTATGCACAATGGGATACTCTTCAGTCTTAAAATCGAACAAAGTCTTGTCATGTGTGACAACATGAATGAACACAGAGGACATTATGCTAAGTGAAATAAGTCAGTCAGGAACACAAATGACAAATACTACATAATCTTAGTTATATGTCGAGTGTTAAAAAATCAAACTCATAGAAACACTGAGTAAAATGGTGATTACCAGAGACTGAGGGTGGGAGGACAGGAGAGATGTTAACCAAAGAACATACAATGTAAGTTAGGAGGAATAACTTTAAGAAACCTATTGTACATTATGGATAGCTACGGTTAATCATAATTTATCTTGTATTTGAAAATTGCAGAGTAGATTTGAAGGGTTTTCACCCCCAAAATGATGAAATAATGCATACATAAAATAGCTTGATTTAGCTGTTCCATAAAGGACACATTTATACAAACATCAAATTATATACTATAAGTGTTTTTTACTTGCCAATTTTAAAAATCGAGAAAGAATTTTAAAATAAATTTGGTTTTGCATTCGTTGGTACAGATACCATTTTGTATTGAGGAAAAAAGAAAAACTGTATTGGAAAGCATGATTCTATTTAATTATAAACACACAAGGAAACAATTAAAACAATAAACACTAACAAATATTTGAATCACACACACACACACACACACACACACACACACACACACAATCTTCATGCAAAGAAACAAAAGCTTCTGAAGCTGTTTAGCCTGTTCAGCTATTACTTTGTTACTTTTGCTTTAAATGCTTGTAATCTGGCTTTGGCTGATGGTACTTGATTATGTAGGCTGCTGAAGTCCAAAAAATTTATGTGAGTTGCCCAAGGCCAACTAACACTACACTGAAAGTGGGGAATTAACATATTTAGTGGGTACACATAAAAATTTGCAAGGCAATAAATACATCTGGTTCTGACATCAGCTATCAAATTAACCTTTCCACTAAAACATAAACATCATATATTATTATTGTCTAGTACTTTTATGTGTGTTATATCAATAAAGTCAGAACTTTGAAATCATCCCCAATCCTGACATTAGTTTACAATCTCCAAAACTTACCCTTAGCAAGGACTGGTAATGTCTAGTTCATGTCCAAGTCTCCAGTTACTTCTCTTTCCAGCCATTATGTATCACAGTAGTTATCTTTGTTAAAAGAAATTCAGCATGTGATCCCGCTATTTTTAATAGTTCTCACTTGCATTTGTAATAAAGCTGAAGACCCTTTCCTTTCCAATGTGACCCAAATCAAGGTCCATCTGACAACCCATTTTGCATTCCCCCTAAAGTCCTGTGTTTCCAAAACATTCTTCAAAGTTTACACAACCAAATATGTTTTAAAGAATACCAACAAGTACTCCGGATGGGGGAGGTATGAATTTTGTAGTCTAACATGTCTTGGGAAAGCCAGTTAACATAGTCATCAGTTTGCTTAGTTGAGCAATAATTATTGGGTGTCTTACATTTGCTGATTTTGTGGGCAGCCCTAGGAGTTTCTCCTGGAGTGCAGGTCCAACACGGGATTCTTAGAGTGAAGATTATCCAACCACAGAGCATGGCTCCTCGCTCATCTGTAGTCACACATGCCTTTATGAAATGCTCTCTCTCCCCCATTAACTTGAGCACTTGACCCTGTCCTGGCTTCCTTTCACAGAACTTCTTATCTGCCTAGGATGTTCTTCATCCTCTTTTTGATCCAGGGAACTCCTCTTTTCTCTCACCATCCACCAGTTCCTAAGTTACTTCATTGAGAAGCTGTTCTGATAAGTCAAAGAGGTTAGTTGCTCTGCCCTCTGTCCTATAGCACTTTCATAAGTATTTTCCTATACTTTCCATAAAGGATTGGGGAATAGTCTCCTGTTCCTCCCTTCCCCATATATCAAGCAGGGGTCATATGGCAAGTCCATTTGTCCCATGAGTTTCTTGATGAATGCTTAGGTGGACACTTGATAAGCCCTCCCATGACTTCCCAGTTCATTGAGAAGAATAAAACCCAGGGACCATACTGTGCTCTGTTGGGTCCTCTGTGCCCAGCCTCTGGTCTTATCTCTTGACACTCACCCTCTCTCACTTTACTGCAAATACAAGGCCCTCCTTGCAGTTTCTCTCATGCTGCACAATCATGTTCCTGCTCCCGAGCCTTGATCTTTTTTGTTCTTTCTGCTCAGAAACACCTTCTCCACGGGACATCCCTAACCATCTGTATAAAATGCCAAGTCTCCACCACACCCTGGGGCTCCTTATGATGCTCCTTACTCTGTTTTATTATTTTTCAGAGCATCATATCATATACTAAACAGTTAACTATTGTTACATAACAAACCATCCGGAAACTGAGTGAGTTAAAATGATATATAGTTTTATTGGTTGGCTGGACCTGACTGGTTCCTCTTCATCTGCCTGGAGTCATTCAAGAAGGATTTATTCAGCTGGGTAGTGAGCTGGGCGGGAAGGTGACTCATTCACATGCCTGGCATTTGAGGCTGGCTGTCAGAGGGAGACTTTGGGTCTCTTCTGCATGGCCTCTCATCCTCTAAGAGGTTAGAGGGGCTGCCTTTCGTCACTGGCTCAGGACACTCTTCTAAGAGAGTGAGCTGGAAGAATCAAGGCTCCCTGAAGCTGAGGTTCCCAAATTTCACTAGCTGTTCTATTATAAGTTATTAATCAAGACACAAGGGGAGGGAAAGAGATTATACCTCATGAAGGAAATGACTATAATGAATTGTGGCCATATGTAATATACTACAATGTACTTTATCTATCTGTCAATCGATCAATCTAACCATTTATCTATCACTTGCTTTTCTTATTAAAACATAATCCCCCATAAGGGTGGGGGCCTAATTGTGTTTCCTATTATATCATCCATAACAATACAAGCACTGTGCTTCGAGTCACAAGACCCGATTCTATTAACTATTGGTACAACCTAGGAAAGCACTTTGCTTTTCTGCTACATAAGGTTACTAATACATGTTTTACCTTGACAAGGATGCACAGTAACTATAATTATTATTGAAAATGTCTATGCTTTTTCCATACTTTTCTGTTTGTTTCTGGGAAGTGCCCAATTTCAGATGTACCCGATGTGAGCTTAAAGTAGACTTGACTTCCGGAATACTGTAGTAGTACAGCTCCTGGAAGAGACCAGCCAATTCTGTAGACAAAAGATGCCGGTTCTACCTCTGACTTTGCTCTTGGCTAATAGTTGTGTTTGTACGGGTCAATGTCCCCTTAGGACCTTGGTATCCTCTTCTCTCAACGAAGAGATCCAATTGGATTCATTCTAAGAGCTAATTCTCAAGACAGCAACTGCCCCCTTCTACCACCACTATTCTCCAGCACACACATGCCTCTCCCATGCACTTTTAATTCTCTTTGAGAAACCACCTCTCCATTTGTTCTGTTAGCATCTGGTAACACAACACATGTCTATCATAGACTGGGGAGCTCAGAATGGAAAATGGGAAAAGGTAGCCCCAGGCACAAAAAATGATGTCATCTATACCTCACACTGAGATATTGCTTGTTTTCCACACTCGTAGACTCCCTGTAGTTTCTGACAAGTACTCTTTTGGGGTGGGGTAGGGGTCTCTAAACTCATTTAGCATTGTGCTAATAGCCTTTGCAGCATTAGCTCCTAGGATCAGGTTTTGTCTCTAAGCTACAATCATAAATAAAGCTCGTGGTGACCCTCTATAATCTCAATTTTAGGGGAAATTTGTTCCAGGAAGGAAAGTGCTATTAACTACAAAATGCAAGGGTAAGCAGAGAGCTTTGCAAATAACTCCTAATAAACAGACAGGTCCAGGTGTGAAGCATGATTTATATCCTCCCAGGGTACAAAGCTACATGTATTATAATGCTTTGGCTGAGATGGTCATCTTGGAAATGTGCCACTCTCCCCCAGGACATAGTTATAGGGTCTAGTCCTCCAGGTGGAGCACAGCAATTTCTTGCCTTTCATCCACCTTGAGAAGGGGAACTCTGGACTAAAACTCTGGACTAATAAAGGCACACAAGCATGGAGCGGGAAGGTGATATGTAACCAGTGGTGAAAGAAAACTCTTCATGACTGAAAGTCATCTGGCCTGATGCCTCCTTTGGCTCAAGAGAGAAGGGTGTCCTTTCAATGCAGTGAACACAATGGTCACCCCTACTCCTGTCTTTTTTCCCACGGTTTCTTCTAACCCAGTTTTTTTTGAGACCAGAAAAGACCAGCAGAAATATTTCTGCTGCTCAGTCTCCTTATCCTAGGGGAAGAAACCTTGTGTGTGGGGGGGGTGGGAGGGAGAAAGTGAGCAGATAGAAGATATAATCAGGATAGAAGGGACAAGAGAGAAGGCATGGAAAAGAGTACAAAGGATTCATGAAGACAGTGTGGATGGTGGAATGCCCCCTGGTTGAGCAGTCAGACATAGGTTCCACTTCTAGTTCTACTTACATGAGTCCCTCCATATTCACTTATTATTTCTGAACCTTGGTTTTCTCATCTATAAAATGGCTTTTATAATTCAGAAGTACTCGCATTGGTTGGGTTGTGAGATTTAAAGGGTACTTTTGAAAAAATAATCTTCATAGTTTGAAGTAGTCAACATATGATATTTTGGATTGATCATACGATAGCAAAAAAGGGAATGATTGGAAAACTGGTGAAATCTGAATAAAGTGTGTAGTTTAGTTGTTTTGTGTCATTATGGGTTGAGCATTCCTTATCCAAAATGCTTAGGACCAGTAGTGTTTTATATTTTGGATTACTTGGGATTTGGGAATGTTCACATGTATGTAATGAGATAATTTGGGGATGGGAACTACGTCCAGCTGCGAAATTTATTTACGTTTCATATATACTTTATATACATAGACTGAAGGTCATTTTATAGTATTTTTAGTGTGCCTGCATGGAATATGCCACTTTTTGTATCATGTCAGTGCTCAAAAAGTTTCATATTTTGGAGTATTTTGAATTTCAGACCTTCAGATTAGGGATTCTCCACCTGTATTAATATTCTAGTTATAATAAATGCACCATGGAGATATAAGACATTAACAGTAGGGGAAGTTGAATGAAGGATGTATAGGGACTCTCTGTATTATCTTTGAAACTCCTAGGCAAATATAAAATTATTTCAAAATTAAAAACTTTTAAAAGAAGTCACCTTTTTCTGGGAATGCTCTACCCTCTCTTTGCAGCCTAATTTCATCCAATATTTTGCAAAGCCCAACTCCCACATTATTTCCTTGGGAATGTCTTGCCCAGCTTCTTCAAGGAGTTCCTGCCTCCTTCCTCACTTCCTTAGACTATTGCACATCAGAAATCCTGAAAGTCTTCAGTTCTATTGAAACTTAAATCCCTGATCTAGCATTCATTAGAGATGCATTTGGAAAAAAGACAGGTTATGTTGAAATGCAAATTTATTTGACAGAGTGCAAAACTTTCAATCACTCATATCTAAGATTGATTTGCTTTGATTGCATTAGAATCTCCCCAATACTCTAGATGGTTTCCTTTACTGAACAGAAACGTCTTAGTTTAATGTCATCCAATTTATTAATTCTTGTTTTAGTTTCCTGAGCTTTGAGGGGTCTTGTTGAGGAAGTTACTACCTATGCCTATATGTTGGAGTGTTGAACCTATGACCTCCTCTAGTAATTTCATAGTCTCTGGTCTAATTTCCAGGTCTTTGATCCATCTTGAGTTGACTCTTGTGCAGGGTGAGAGGTTGGGATTTAATTCCATTTTTCTAAAATGGATAACCAGTTTTCCCAACACCATTTGTTGAAAAGACTGTCTTTTCTCCAACATATTTTTGGCACCTTTATTGAGAATCAATTGGCTAAAGTGTGTGTATTTGTTTCTGTGTCTTTGATTTCTGTTGCATTGGTTTATGTGTATGTTTTTGTGCCTATCATGCTGTTTTTATTACTATAGCTCTGTAGTATAATTTGAAATCAGGTGTCATGATGCCTCCTGCATGGTCCTTATTGCTGAGGATTGCTTTGGCTATTCTGGGTCTTTTGTTTTCCATATGAAATTTAGGACTGATTTTTCTAGCTCTGCGAAGAATAACATTGGTATTTTAATAGGGATTACATCAAATCTGTAGATCACTTTTGGTAGAATGGCCATATAGAGGACTAATATCTAGAATATACAAATAATTTAAAAGACTTAACACTAAAAAAAATCTAGAAATGGGCAATTGAACTAAATAGACACTTCACAAATGAAGAAATAAAAAATGGCCAATAAATATATGAAAAAAATGTTCAACATCATTAGCAATCAGATCAAACTACACTGAGATTCTATCTAACCCCAATTAGAATGGCAATCATCAAAAAGTAAAACAACAATAAATTCTGGTAAGGATATGGAGAAATAGGAACCTTTATATACTATTGGTGGGACTGCAAATTAGTGCATCTTCTACAGAGATCATGTGGAAATTTCTCAGAAAATTGGGAATGGATCTACCATACGATCCAGCTATACCATTCCGGGGTATCTTTCTAAAAGGACCAAAATCAGAATATTATAGTGATACATGCATATCCATGTTTATAGCAGCACAATCCACAATAGCCAAATTATGGAACCAATGTAGGTATCCATCAACAGATGAATGGATTACAAAATTATGGGATATATACACAATGAAATTCCACTCAAGAATAAAGAGGAACAAAAATATGTCATTTGTAGGAAAATGGATGAACCTGGAGAACATGATGTTAAGTGAGATAAACCAATCACAGAAAGTGAAGGGTCATATGTTTTCTCTCTTCTGTAGAAGTGAGGGAGTAATTGGGATACAAGAGGTGCTTTAGATAAGGGAGGAGAAACCCCAGTGGAGCCAGGGAGGTGGTCTAGGGGAAGGTAATAGTGGGTGGGTGTGAGGAAGAATTAAGAAGGGAAACACTTCCATTAAAAAAAAGCATCTCCCCAATACTTCAATGGAAAAAATCAGAATTTTGTTAATGCCGAAGAAAAATTAAAAGGGAGAAGCAGGTAGACATAGAAGGTTGGAGACAAAAGGGTTTCTGAGGAAGAAAAAAGATGAAGAAAAGACACTGAAGGATGACACAGAAAAGCATTTCTAATGGGTTATCTTCCATAATGCTTTTGAGAAGTTTGGCTTACAATGTTTCCTAGCATGTGTTTCTTTGGAAAGGTACCGTGAGTCAAGCAAGATAGTTGATTTCAAGAAATCACAGTGGGGTAGGAAAGTAATTCAAGGAAGATAACCAGTAAAGTATGTTCTATCAACCCAGTTACCACTGTAAGTAAGTGAAGCATAATCCCCATGGGGAACTCTGAAAGCCTATAACATATGAGCCTCAGAGTAATCAAATTATTTACACTTCAACTTTGATCATCTGTCATGAGCTATCTGCCTTGTGTGGAGGGTGCTCTCTGGAACTCCCAGCCTACCTCGTGCTGCCCCTGACCATTCCCATGCAGGACACTGGCTGGCAGAAAACAGAAGGTAGGAATATGAATGAGGCAGCAACAGCTTCTGCTACAGGGTGAGACTAATCTGGCTTTGAACCTCAATTCTCCCACTTACTAAGTAGGAGAATTTGGACAAATTATACTGTGCCCTTTTCCTTTGATTACAATGGTGGTGAATCATTTTAGGGTTGTTGGGAAAATGAGATTGATTGTACAAAAGCATTTAACCAATGGACTGTGACATGAAATTTATTAGTTATTCTCTACCTACCTAGGCTCTCCCCAAATCATACCTACTCTGACTGTGACACAGATCTAGAGCTCCAGCCTCCAAGATTGTACCAGGATATGGGAACTAAACCCAAGACTGCATAATTCCAGGTTTAGGAAGGGAATATTTCTCATCACTTGAGGTAGGGGAGGAATGAGGGTAAAGGAGAAAAGAGAATAGGAAATAGAAATCACCATCATGCCAGTTAAATGACTCTTTCACTGGATTTTGAAGATCTACGTAAGAGAAGCAGGAAAAATCTGTTTCTCTTATTGTCTTTCTCATGGGGTCTCCCAGAGATCATTCCCACATAAGGCCCCATTAGACCCTCAACATATTTATTACATATTCCAGCCTGTGGGCTCGAGGCACCAAGATGTTTTTTAACGAAGTGCATTTATGGTGTGTTGCCAAAAGCTACTCATAGAAAAACTAATATATTTTCCATTTCTTAAGTCCTTAGGGAAAGATAATATTATAAGCTATTATGCAGAGATTCTACTTAAGACTTTCCCAGCTTGACAGGTCTTTCAGTCTCCTATTCTCTTCCTTGAAGGCTGAGTTTCAGTTGTTTACACACCAGTGTTTTCAGAAGTCCCCTTTTTCATCTAAAACCTGACAAGGTTAAACATGAACCACACATTTTAAACATGAGCCTCATGCTACTAAGCTTTGAATAACTGGTGCCAAATAATAGAAGACCCTCATTAACTGAAATGTAGTGAACAGTCCTTCTGGGGGAAAAGAATAAAATGTAAATATCCAGTTGTGGTGTTACACACCTGTAATCCCAGGACTTGGGAGACTGAGAAAGGAGGATTGCTGGGTTGAAGCCAGCCAGTCTCAGCAACTTAGCAAGTCCCAGTTTCAAAATAAAATATAAAAAATAGGGTTGGGGTTTGGGGGGTATAGCTCAGAGGTAGAATGTCCCTAGGGTAAATCCCCAGTATTAACATAAATAAATAAATAAATAAAATATAAATGTGTGGGGCCTCAGAGGGCGAACAGGCTGGTGGTAATGGTATGATCCTACACGGTCACAGAGGCGCACACATCCATGCAGCCACAGATGCAAGCGCATCTCGGTGCATGTGCACTGTACATGGTTTTGCACAGTGACAAGCAAAGTGTAATGCACATGTGCAACAACTAAGCAAAGTGTAATGCACGTGCACACGTCACGCTGAGGTGAATGTGCACCATTTTGCCAGTAACTCTATATAAGGGATGGGTCTGTGAATAAAGTTGCTGTTTGCTGTTTGTTCTCCAGTTGGTGGCTCTGCAGGTTTTCTTTATCCTAGGGATCTCACAGCCTGCAACGACAGCTGGCCCCTGAGCCAGCCCCTGACAAAATGCATCTATCTAACATGAGAATTTCTTAACAGCATCTCGCAGGGAATGGTTTGAAGTTACTCACATTCAGTTTTGTCTTTTGGCAATCTTATATTTTTATCTTCATTTGGATGATCCAAAGAGAACTACTCCTCTAAAAAGAGCTTCTTATGCTGAAAATGCTGTACAACTAATGAAAAGAAGTAGGCTAACTCCCTCTAGTTAGCTGAGAAAATAATGATGATCATCTTCCCCTGGATAACCTTAGAACTCACAGGGCTTGTTCCTCCATAAAAAGGGGCAAGTGATAAAGGAAAAGTTCAAGCATTATTTATTCCTAATTAGTCACAAATATGGGCCATTTCTCCTCTAAGGGTCTTTCACACCAGCACCTTCCTTTCCATTCTTTTGGCCATCCTCATTTTCAAATTCTCACTTCCACAGGATCGGGAGAGTTCAGTGGCTACTTCATTGGACCTCACTCTAAGTCAATTCAGACCACTGGTTTGATTACTTCAATTTATTCAACTGTATACTTACATAGCAGTATAACAGTTCTCTCCTTCACAGAGGGAAAGTAGCAGTTCCTGCAGCTGGGATGCAGAGCCCAGCCTTAGTCTCCACTACTTCCCCATTCACACTTTCATTTCATCTAGGCAAATCTCTGTAGTTTTCCAAATACATCTCATGATTTCCTATTTCTACAGGTATATATTTGCCAGCTTTCTGTTGCTGTGACAAAATACCTGAGAAGGAGAAAAAAATATTTTGGCTCACAGTTTTAGAGATTTCAGTCCATGTTCGCTTGGCTCTATCACTTTGGGCCTGTGGTGAAGGCGAACATCATGGTGGGGAGCACACAGCAGAGCAAAGCTGCTCACATCATGGTGACCAGCAAACAAAGAGAGAGAGAAAGGAAGGGGCCAGGGTCCCAATATCCAGTTCAAGAAAACACCCCAATAACCCAGTTTCCTTCCACTAGTCCCCACCTCCTAAACATTTTCACCACTTCCCACTAGCACCATCAATGGGATCCCAAGCCTTTAACACATAAGCACTTGGAGGACATTTAAGATCCAACCATAACAACATGTTTGAAATTTGTTCTTTGCTCCTATTCAAATATCATCATCTGCCTACAAAGGCTGACTAAAACTTTATCAGCTACATAAATCTCACTTAGGCATGAAAGAAAGACATGTTGGGAAAGAGAGAGATATGGTGCGTGTGTGTATGTGTATTTGTGTGTGTGTAGAAAGAGAGAGAGAGAGAGGGAGAAGAGAGGGTAGACGTTAGAGAAAGAGGTAGATGTTCTGGAGACACAAAGTGACTTTGAATCTCACCTTAACAGTTTGTAAGCTTTGTGATGGAAAGTACATTTTATAAACAATTATATGCACTTTATTAAAATAAAGAATAAATGCAAATTGTCCAGAAAAATGAATTGATTTATTTGTTCAATAAAGTGCCTAGTAATCGCTAAGTCACTGGAGCATGGTCAGGTCATCCCTAAAGTTGAGTGGATAATCTTAATCTACTGATATTAAGTGAATAATATTACTAGAACATTACTCATCCATTCCACTTCTAGATACTTACCAAGGAGAAATAAGGATATGTGTGCAAATATTGTACAAAGATGTTCATAGCAGTTTTATTTTTAATAGCCCCGACTTGGAAACAAACCAAATGCCCACCAATAGGTGAATGGTATGTCCATTCAAAGTAAAAAGGAATAAACCACTGAGATAGGCAACAATATGGATGAATATTAAAATACTTATACTGAGTTAAAAACACAAAAGAAAAATGAGTATGCAGAGTGTGATTTCATTTATGTGGAATTCCAAAGAACAAATGGAAACTACAGTCATTAGGCAGTTAATTAAAAATTGTTGGGCTGGAGATGTGGCTCAGTGGTAGAAGCCAGGCTAGCATGTGCAAGGCCCTGGGTTCGATTCCCTAGCACCAGAAAAAAAAAGTTGAATAAACAGTTTATTTTTCTAGAAAATGTGCATCTTGGCCGGGCGTGGTGGTGCACGCTTGTAATCCCAGTACTTTGGGAGGCAGAGACCGGAGGATCCGGGTTTGCAGCCAGCCTCAGCTCTCTCTCTCTCCCTCTCTCTACCTAGTGAGGCCCTCCACAACTTCATGAGACCTGGTTTCAAAATAAAGTATAAAAAATAGGGCTGGGGGTGTAGCGCGGAGGTAGAACGCCCCTGGGTTCAATCCCCGGTACCGCAAAAAAAAAAAAAAAAAGAAAATGTGCATCTTGTCTTCTTTATTTCGATCTCAAAGTAAAGCCAATCTATAGTGACCACAGGCAGTTGGTTACTGGTGAGTTAGAGGCAAGGTGAAAAGTCAGGAGGAGAGGTGACAGAGGACCATGAAAACCCTATCATGGTTGTGGTGATGGTTTCATGGATGTAGACAAAGGTCAAAATTGATCGAACTGTATGCCTTAAATCTGAGAAGATTATTGTATTCAGCAACACCTCAATAAAGCAGTTAAAAATGCCTTGGCTAGGTGTGGTGGTATATGCCTGTAATCCCAGTACTTGGGAGGCTGAGACAGGAGGATTGCAGGTTCAAGGCCAGCCTCAATATCTTAGCAAGACCCTCAGCAATTTAGTTAGGTCCTGTTTCAAAATAAAATAAAGAAATAAAAAGGGTTGGGGGTGTAACTTGGATGTAGAATGCCTCTGAGTTCGATCCCTAGTGCAAAAAAAAAAAAAAACCTGCCTTATTTTTTTGGTATAATAACCCTCTGGAACAATACAAGGAACACAGCATCTTCCCAAAAACTTTATAATCCCCAAATTACCAGGATTGTACATGTTTATTGGGGTAGATGATAAGCAACGGGGACAAGAAAAGGACATATTGTAGAATTTCATTCTCCTTTTGGAAATTTATTTTATTTATTTTATTTATTAATTAATTAATTTATTTATTTATTCATTCATTTATTTATTTATTTTTGCGGTACTGGGGATGGAACCCAGGGGCATTCTACCTCTGAGCTACACTCCAGCTCTATTTTTTATTCTTTATTTTGAAATAGGGTCTCACTAAGTTGCAGAGGGCCTCACTAAGTAGCTGAGGCTGGTCGTGAACCCGGATCCTCCAGTCTCAGCTTCCCAAGTATCCTTTTGGAAATTTAAATGAGAATCCATGCATCAGATATTCAAAATTCAGGAAACCTCTAAAGAATTCAATGCTTAATTCTCTCACATTTTTCTTTTTACTTTTCTTACTTACTACCCAGGGTGGTGACATGTAACCTTCAAAAGACATGAATAAATATCTGTAAGAGAAAGTTTAATACTGTACTCACATTTATTATTCTTTGAGAATTTATTTACAATAACAAAAATATGCATCATAGTAGATCTTCCCTGGTCCCTATTTCTAAACACATGGCCTTCAAATTCTGGAAAAGAAATTTCCCCCAAGAAAAATGAATAGCAGTAAGAAGAAATTACCATGTATTTTGGCTAAATGCAGAGAATTTGAACCATCAAAACCATCATTAAGTGTTGTGAACTGCTTCAATATGTAGTAAATTTCCTGTCCCTGGAGCCATTTGAGATACGCTACATTCGGTGAGATAACATGGCAGAGGGATGATGACATAGGGAGGGTTCATAAGGGAGATTATCACTGAAGACCTTCTCATTTCGTGGAGATTTCCCCTTAAATCATGGCCTAGTTTAATAATGTCGTAATGTTGCAAGGGTGCAATTGCAGTAACATGTTTCTGGTCTATTGCAGAGTTCTTGCAATTTCCCGATAATAAGGAAAGTGTCCCCAGGAGACATGGTATCCTCTCATGGACTGCCATTAATATCTAGGATATTTTCTCCTCACTATTCATGGTGCGGAGTGGATAATTTTAACATAGGAGAGACATTGCACAAACCGTTCTTTCTTGGCACGTAGAGCATACATTTGGCACCTTCTTCCAGTTGCAAAGGGAAAATGCAGAGGGAGTTGGCTGAACCAACAAGAGACATTCCCTTTCCCGGTATATTTTCATATAACTACTTTTGGCTTGTCTTATGCCAGAGTGAAAGGGGAAGACTGTGAGCACTCTGCTAACTATGAGCATTTTCTAAGAGCACACTTCTTCCTAGGTAAAGGAAACTGAAATCATTGATAATCCGACAGCTCTTCCCTGTCCCCTAACTCCTAGTCCACTTTCTTCTAGAGGAGAATTTTTGCATCTGTAATCACTTCGTGGTATGAAAGATAGTATGTTCAAATTCATTTCCTCTTCTGAGTTTCCCACCATACCTACACACCCTGAATCTTACTTATATAGATTCTCTGAAAAGTGCATAGTCCTAGAAGTATTGGTATTATGGTTTTAAATGGAAGAAAGAGGTGTAAAAGCATTGGGGGGAGAGGATGTCAACAGAAGATACCTATACTCTCATTTGCAAATAGTGTTACATAGAACCCTACATTCTTACTCACACCAGAGAAGGAATGAAACTACAGAAAGAGAAATGCCTTGGATAATTTCACTTATATGCGGAACCTAAAAAGTTTAAACTCATCTAAGTGGAGAGGAGATGGTGTTTACCAGAGACTGGGGAGAAAAGGTGAGCAGGAAAAGGAGAGATATTGATGACAGAGTATAACGTTTCATTTCAATAGGAGGAATAAGCTTTAGTGATGCATTATACGGAATGGTGACTATATAAAAGTAATACAGTATATATTTTTAAATTATGAAGTGTGTTTTCACCACACACAGAAATAAGTATGTGAAGTGATGAATTTATTAGCTTAATTTAATCATTCCACAGTGTAAACATAGAGCAACACCTGGCATTGTATCCCGTAATACATACAGCTATTATTTGTCAATTTAAAATAAAATTTCAGTTTAGGTGTGGTGGCACATGCCTGTAATCCTACTACTTGAGAGGCTGAGACAGGAGAATCACAGATTTATGGCCAGCCTCAGCAACTTAGTGAGGCCCTTGGCAACTTAGTGTTTCAAAATAAATAAAATAGGGCTGAGGGCGTATCTCAGAGGCAGAATGCCCCTGGGTTCAATCCCCAGTACCAATAAATAAATAAATAAAATTTAAGAAAACAATAGAGAAATGCCTTAGGATGAGGCTATCTGGTTCTATCCTGTTCTTCCACAAACTGCCAATGATCTTAAATTGTTTTGTCTGTCTGGGTTTCAATTTCTTTATCTGTAAAACATTGCCTTGGACTAGATAGTTTTCTGAATAATGTAAACTTAAGGCAAATGTTTGTGTAAACAAAAAAAGGAGTGAGCTGGAGTCAATATGGTGGGGATATCTAGCCATTTGTTGGCTGTGACATATTTTGTTTGCTTAGCAGAGTGATAAAAGGGTTGATAAAGGGATTTGTAGGCCCAAACCTACAAAATGGCGAAAACTTACCCAGTGTCCCTTTTTCCATCTATGAGAACATGGCAAGATTTGGTGATTGCTGCAGGAAGGTCTGATAAATATCCAAAGAAAGAAAGAAAGAAAGAAAGAAAGAAAGAAAGAAAGAAAGAAAGAAAGAAAGAAAGAACATTATTAGGAAAGTACAGCTGCTGCTGGGGAAGCATGAGGATTTCTTTGTAAGACTAGCAATTCTGGGTTTAGGCGCCTTATTTTAAATTATTCCTGAAGTATCTGTGCCAAAATTATAGTAAATGCTTTACAGAGTAAATCTTACCCTTGCTTGGCTATTTTTTATATTAGTGATTAAAAGTTTAAATGTGAATAATTTGCACTGTATTTCTTTGGATGTGTTGTCCCCATCTACATCATGCCCTGGACATGTCAGACTCATGAACACACACACACACACACACACACACACACACACCCTGGATCAGATTTGTAGTCAAACCTAACCCTTTTAAATATCACTGTTTTTCATTCTATCTCTACATTTACTAGTTCTCTTGTTCTGGTTTAGAAGAAAATTAAAGCCAAGACTTCTCTCTCACCATCAACAATTGTTAAGCATCAAAAACTGCTTAGTCAAACAAAAGTATTCCTTATCTAAAGGAACCCCACCCCAAATCCTATAAAAATCATCAACTCATCTTTGGTCATTTGCTCCAGCAATGTCAAGTCTCTTCAGATCTGAGAAATATTATTTTTTTTAATGATTTTTATGAAACCAGCCTCTGAAACCAAACCCAGGAAAGGGTTGATGTAAGGCAAAGGGGAAAAAAGTAATGAGAAATAAAAAAGAAAACCAAGATCATTGCCTACGAGGAGCCATTAAGATCAGTAAGGAGACAAGAGAGAAAAAGAAAGTAGGAAAAACAGAGAGTCACATAAAAACACACAGAGTCACAATAACACGGAGGACAAAACACAACCACGGCGCCATGCCTGTTCAACTCCAGGAGCTTGTCCCTCTGTCTCTGGCCGGGTTCCCATGCTTTCTCCTGTGACTTCAGATCCATTTCTCCTCTTGCTCCCACTCATGGACTATGTACACTCACCATAACAAAGTCCCTGCGAGTCCCTTCCCGCCACCCTCCCCCAGCATGCCTTCTCCCTCGTTTGTAATTTGGATGCTTCTACCGAACTTCCCTTTACCTTCTCAAACGTTCAGAGCACTTTTACTCATCTGCATAAATATTCCCTCTCTGATGAAGCCTTTGCTGACTAGTGTGGACCCAGTCAAAACCTCTCTTCAAAGTCTCCATGGCGACCTGGGCATGGCTATCAATGCCGGCAGTTTATTATTATCATTTGTTTACATGTTGCTGTTCCCCAAACCTCTATGTTCTCATTCTGTCTCCTTCCTGGGAATTCTCGTTCACTTCTCTCATGTTGACAGCCACTTACGAAGTGAGGCTGACTCACAGACATGCGACACTGGCCAGGGCGCCACCCATGATTCCCTGCCCACCCTACACAGACTCATGCCCATTGGACCTTTCTCCATGGGAAGTTTGCTTGCAGCGTTCACTATTGAGCGGGATGCTGTTTTAAGTATTTATTAGTAGGTATTTTTTGTCTCCTCAAACATCTGCTGCTGAAAAGTGTCTGGCCTGTAGCTGGCACTGAACTATATAATGTTTATTTTAAAAGTACATGCCCCAGCACAAAGCCCATCATCTCTCTTACAAAGTTTGCACAAGCTCCTGAGCCACATGGTCTCTCTTATCTCACAAATCCTGTTGATTTTTTCCCCAAAATATACCCCAAATCTGCTCACCTCTCACTACCAGCATGCTGGTGTGAAACACCATTCATGGTAATATGCATGAAGCCTCGAATGAAATCCTAAAGAAACAACCAGCTGGGCACTACTTTCCTTTCTCCCTCATTCTGTCTTCCTGTCCACCTCCCTATCCTCCTATCTGCCTTCGTGCTCTCTCACTTTCTTCACTGAACCAAACATTTCAGGTCTTCAGTAACTGAGGACACAGAACCACATTAAGTAGGTTATTCCATACCCCAAACAGAACTCTCTCCCTCTTTCCCCATCTCCACACTTTCTCCTCCTTCTCAATGGTGCCCACATGAGTGAGTGGTAACTCATCCATCCAGTTGCTCTCTCTAAACAGCTTGGAATAAGCCGGGCATGAGGGAGCACACTTTTAATCCCAGTACTTGGGAGGCTGAGACAGGAAGATCCCAGATTTGAAGTGAGCCTCAATAATTTAGTGAGGTTCTCCACAACCTAGAGAGACCCTAATTCCAAGTAAAAAAATAAAATAAGGCTGAGAGTGTAGCTTGGAGGTAGAATGCCTTTGTGTTAAATCCCTAGCACCACACATAATAAAAATTTTTAATAAAAATGAAAAGCAAGCCAGGTGTGGTGGCACATGCTTGTAATCCCAGTACTTTGGAGGCTGAGACCAGAGGATCCAGGTTTGCAGCCAGCCTCAGCTACTTAGTGAGGCCCTCCGCAACTTAGTGAGACCCTGTTTCAAAATAAAGAATAAAAAATAGGGCCTGGGGTGTAGCCTGGAGGTAGAATGCCCCTGGGTTCAATCCTTGGTACCACAAATAAATAAATAAATAAATAAATAAAAATTTAAAAAAATATAAAGCTTGGAATACACTTATCTCACAAATCCTGTTGATTTTATTTTCCAAAATACACCCCAAATCTGCTCACCTCTCACTAGCAGTATGCTGGTGTGAAACACCATTCCCTGTTCTCTGCGTGGCTGCAGTGGCTTCCTAAGAGCTCTGCCTCCTCTCCCTGTTCTCCCGTGGCCTGTCCTCAGCACAGCAGCCCCTGAGTCAATACTGTACAACTACCTGCTTGTTCAATACCCACTTGTCACTCTCCATCCCACTCAACGAAAAGCCAAAACCCCTACGGCGGCCTATAAGATCTTCCATGATTTAGCCTCTGATACTTCTGATACTCTGACTTGCAGAACTCTGCCCCTTGTTTACTCTGCACCATCTACACTGGCTTCCCTACAGTTTCAAACATGTCAACAATGCCTTCACCCAAAGGCCTTTGTGCAGGGCCCATTTCCTTAACCTAGAATATTCTTCGTCTCTATATCGTCATGCTAACTTTTGTGCCCTCCTTAAACGTTGGCCTGTTAAAATGAGATCTACCATGATCACCCTTCTTTATGTTGCTCCCTATGACTGCCCAGGGGAGATCAGGCTTTTTGTTCTCTTCAGGTCTTCAACCAATTGGATGAGATCTGCTCACACTATAGAGGGCAACCTGCTTTACTCAAAGTCCACCAATCTAAATGTTAATCTCATCCAAAAACAGCTTCACAGAAACATTCAGGATAATAAGTTTTAACCGCATATCTGAGCACCATGATCCAGGCAAGCTGACACATAAAATTAACCGTCACACTATTCATGCTTATTTAGCAAGCATTTATTTAATGCCTATCTGCATTAGACATTGAGCATGGTCTCTCTAAATGTGCTATATATTAGTTTAATCTTCTTCTGTTTCCTAGTCTAAATTTTTAAAAGTGAGAATCATACTATATCAGTGTTTTTTCTAATTTTTTTATTTATTTTATTTATTTTTTTATTTTTGGTACTGGGAATTGAACCCAGAGGCATTCTACCTCTGAGCTACACCCCCAGCCCTTTCTGCATTTTTATATTTTGAAACAGGGTCTCACTAAGTTGTTGGGGCTGGCCTCCAAACCTGCGATCCTCCTGTCTCAGCTTCCTAAGTACTGGGATTACAGGCATGCATGTACCCCCATTCCCAGCTTTCTATTCTTTAAAATGGAACAGTTCAGATAGATTATAATATTAGAATGAAGACATTCCAGGCTGCATGATAGAATAGCAACAATTTACACATGAGCTTTTTATGGAATTCCCAGAATGAATCATGTATTTTATCATGATACATCTCATTGTAAAATAGAATAGGAAAATGAGTGTACCTATTTTAAGGGTAAAAGGAAAACATCACCAAAACTCAGCATTAAGCCAGAAATGACTATGTTATTGCTGAGATCAGATGTTTAAAATGCATATTAAGAAATGATTACTCAGAAGACTCAAAAAGTTGTTTTTTTGTTTTGTTTTGTTTTTGTTTTTGTTTTTTGCAGTACTGCTACACCCACAGCCCTATTTTTCTTTATTCTTTATTTTGAAACAGGGTATCACTAAGTTGCAGAGGGCCTCACTAAGTAGCTGAGGCTGGCTGTGAACCAGCGATCCTCCTGTCTCAGCCTCCCAAGTACTGGGATTACAAGCGTGTCTCACCACGCCTGGCCTCAAAAAGTTTTTGATTATAACTGAATAACTAAAAAATAATGTGTCAATCATGTTAGGGGAATGTCAACATGGAATAGTGACAAAAGATAACTCAAAGACAAATCTGTGGCAGTATCTGTCCAACACTACCTAAAGGAAAGGGGCCCTGGCATTCAGATTTGATATCCCCAAGTTCTATGACAAATCTGAACTGAAGATGTATTGAGATACTGTGCATGGTGGTTAGGAGTGTTTGCTATGGAGTCATCCTTTCATGGTATGGTATGATTTCTGGCTGTACACAGCAGAGTAAGGTTGCATCAGATAATTAACCCATTTAACACTCAATTTTCTTATATAAAAATTAGGTTGATGAAAATACTTACCATAGAGAGTTGTTGCTGGGGTTTGGCAATTTGGTACAGTGCCCAACAATTAATGATTTCTCAATAAAGGTTAGTTGTTCATCTCAATTCTTCGATGAAACCTATGAGTTTGTTGTACTGGCATCTCTTTTATAGTTGTTCTTAGTCCCATGTCAGCAGGTAATCTTAAAATGAGGATCAAGGCAATGTAATCATAGTGTTTTTATGTGTTTTAGTACTCGAGCTAGGATTCATCAAATAGTAAATACTCAATAAAGGTTAAATTTTAATTTGTCTTCCCAACTAAATTGGCCTACAAGATGAGATTATAGTATTCTGATTATATATCGGTGTCCTATAATCTTGACTCTAACGACAAAAAATAAATTTTACAGGTATTTATGGGAACTGAGGAGAGGGAAGATGTTCCTGAAAAGTCACAGAGAATAAAAATAGTTAGTGGAGACTAACCAGTCAAGTTCTATCTAAGGTGAAGAGAAGATGCACTCCATGGAACAGCTATGTTTATATCCTTCCTTTGCTTATTCATGAAGCTATGAATATTCATAATAATTTTACATATTCATGTCTGAGCTCAGATTGGTCATGCTATTATTCTCATAAGAGATGAAATTTCTAAATTATCCTTTTATGGAGAATTTTACTACCTAAGTCCTATGTATGCTTGAGAAGAATCTACTATAATCTGTCACTGAATTATATGGATTAGAAAAGAAGGATCAGTGACTTTGGATAAGCAAAAATGTATAGCAGAAAATCTTTGTGCTGGAAGAAAGGAGAATTAAGTTCTGATCTGGACTGTGTTGGATGAGTCACAGCCAAAAGTGGACTCCATCCCCACATCTGTGAAATAAAGGAGTCTGAACTTAATAAAGTTGTTTGAGGTCTCAGTTCCTACCTTTCTATTACTTCATTTAGAAAAAAACATGAAGAAAGGCATAACATTTAAATTTATAAGGACTTTAATTAACTCAGTGAGAGCTAAATGCTGTATTATTTTCATAAGACTGTTGGAATAAATCACCATACATTTGGTGGCTTAAAACCATGCAGTTTGTTCTTTTGTAGATCTGGAGGCCAGAAGTCTAGAATCAGTTTCATCAAACTGTGAAGTCAAGGTGTTGGAAGGGCTAGCTCTTAATGGAAGCTTGAGAGAAGAATCCATTTCCTTATCTTTCCCAGCTTCTAAGAGCTCTCTGCATTGCTTGGCTGGCACATCTCTCCAACTTCTTGTTTCCATCATCTTATCTCCTACATCTATAGTCAAATCCCCCTCTGCTTCCCTCTCATAAGAGCATTTGTGATTACATTCAAGGCCCACCAGGATCATCCAGGATAATCTCTCATCTCAAGATCCTTAATTTATTTACATCTGCAAAATCCCTTTTGCCATCCCAGGTAACATTCCCAGATTCCTAGGATTAAAGCCTAGATATGTCTAGGGGGCATTATTCAGCTTACCACAAGAACCATTTCAGGAATTCAAAACCCAGTCATATTGGAGATAGTGGATGGAGATAAAGACCAGAGATCAATAGGCACCAGATTGTGAAAGATTTTAAAAATCAGAATTATAGCCTGTCATCAAATGACATATGATAAAATCCAGTGTTAAGAAGGATATAGGAATACGAGAAACCTACTTTCTCTCACATTATTATTATTATTATTATTATTATTATTATTATTTGCGGTACCGGGGATTGAATGCAGGGGCAGTCTACCTCCGCGCTATGCCCCCGGCCCTATTTTTTATACTTTATTTTGAAACCGGGTCTCACGAAGTTGCGGAGGGCTTCACTAAGGAGAGAGAGAGAGAGAGAGACAGGGAGAGAGAGAGCGAGAGAGCTGAGGCTGACCGCGAACCCGGATCCTCCAGTCTCCGCCTCCTAAAGTACTGGGATTACAAGTGTGCGCCACCACGCCAGGCTTCTCTCACATTATTTTGAAATTGTTTATAATACCTTTTTGGAGGACAATTTGGCAGTACCTATCTAAAATGCATCATAACATTTGGTCAAATAATTCTACTATTTTAAATGTATGCTCCCAACATTCCAATAAAAGAGATGACTCCCTTTACATTAAAAGATGTTCACCCTAACTTTGTTTATGATGATAAAACTTAAAAATCAGACATACCCATGGCTAGAAGGCTAGTTCAATATATTTTCAGCTTTTAAAATAAATGATGTAATGAAAATATTTATGAAATACATTATTACATGACAAAATCAAGATACAGAGAAAAGTAGTCCACTTGTGTAAACACTATAATAGATTATTTACCTATTATTGGCACTTTTGTTCTGCAAACACATATAAGAAACTCTCAGTAGCGATTTCCTTTGAGAAGAGGAGCTCTGGGAAAGGAAGACTGTCTTTCCTTTGTGCTTGATAGTTTTCTTGTTCAGTTCAAAGTTTCTAGTTGTGTGTATGCATAGTACAGTGGTTAAGCAGTGCAGACTCTAATACAAGTTTATCAGAGTTTGAATTGTGGTGCAAAAAAGGTAAGTTAGTGACCTCTCTGTGCCAGTTTCCATACCTGTAAAATGTGATAGCAAAATCACCTGATTCATAAGCTTGTTCAAAGGATTAAAAGCAAATTCACCTAAATTAACACAGTGCCTCTCACATTGCAAGTTCCCAAAATATTATCCATTATTACATATTTCTTTTGTTTCTCCAAAGTCAACAAAATTACTTACCCAAAGTTAATAGAAATTATTTAGGTGGTAAAACTATGCTGAATAATTTCTGCATTTTATTGAAAGCTTACCAAAAGTTATTTTTTAAAATGGAATGAATTATCCTGGGTCTAGACAGGAATAGGAATCCTTTATAGGTATTTGAGCAGAGGAAGCCCATAGCATAAACGAATATAGATAACACTTTTCTAGTCTATTATAATTTATAAAACATTTTGAGGGATCATCGAATGATTTGTGTTTAAGGAAATGCCCTTCCAATAGAACTCAGGTAAATTGGAAGAGTTTGGTATTCACTGGGGTCAGAAGAGGGACTGGCATAGCTATGCAAGCATGCACTAAGAGGATTCTTAATGGTGGTGGTGGAAAGCATGAGACTGGATAGAAACCAGACCTAGTAATTGGTTGAACAGGGGGATGAAAGAAAAAGTACACCAGGGATTTCCAGTGTGGGACTCTGTTGGAATTGTGGTATCAGTAACTGAAATCTTGGTGGCAGGTGAGAGGGGAGAGGCTAGCATCTGACACTTGGGGATAGGATTATGATGAGTTCACACTGAATGTTATTATTGAGAGGATACATAGTTAGAGATCAACTGATAAACTACAAAAACGATGTGAATCGAGGAAAGTGCTAGAACAAAGAGGGATCTTCATTATAAAACCCAAGCATCACTTTTTAAATCTCAGAGCTGATTACATTTGGACTGATGTTTTGAAAATCTCACCTGAAGATATCAGGTGGACCGGCTATGTTGTATAATCAGTAATAGCATGACATTCAAGTCACTTAACTGCCTTGAGTCTGATTTCATCCTTCGTAAAATGAGGTGCTAATTTTATCTATTTTATATACTCAAAAAGTTTAATTAGAGGAGGTTGGGACGAGGGGGAGGTGTTTATTCTAGATGCCTTTTGACTATAGATTCTTCAACCAGTCTTCTAAATAGTCCAGACAAATCCCTGTACATTTGACTTCAGCTGTTGTTGTAAGGAAGGAAGCAGGGTTTTGAAAAATCAAGAATTGCTGTCTTCAGTAACAAAGTTCAATAAAGAGCAGAGCAACTGCTGGCTTGGCCCTTGCCTCACAGCTGTAATAATGCAGGGTGGTTCTATTACCTAATTTGAACCTGGGCCATCAGCTTCCTGGAAAGTAAGTGTTCAAATGTTAGATGATTTTTTTTTTATCTGAGGGTTTTCTGCTGAGGCCTTATGGTTAAATGTAAGCATGTTTTATACAATTAACCAGATGTTTGGGCAGCTCAAAATTGGTGACAGTCTTCTGACCCTTGTCACTGGAATTTGGCTGATTTCTGCCTGAAGTTACAGGAAAAGGAACTTAGCAAAACTTGAAGGAACTTTTTTAAAAAAAAAGGAGAGGCAGAGGCAATTATTCCTCTTTTAAAAACTGATTAAATGCAATCTTTCCCAGCCCTTACTGAAATTTCCCATATGTAAAATTTCAAAAATCAGACATTTAAACATCAAAATCTGAAAAAGAAACAAAGAACATAAATCTCTATTGTTGACAAGGAAATGACTAAATCCATTCACACTACAATCCCTTCAAATATGACACAGCCCAAAAAAGCAATCCCAAGTGATGTGTGTGTGTGCTTGCACATGCATACACATGTTCAAATAAGTGTGTAAGTATAAAAGTATGGAGCTTTTTTAATGCTTTCTATATTTTCAATCTCTAATTCCATTTTGTCTGAAATGACAGAATTGATGAATTTCCTATTAGTCTCTGAAGTTCACCCAATTATCAATGCTCCCTGGCTCCTAGACAGGGGGACAGCTACATTTATAGTTCTGGTGGTAAGTTTCTCTACCTGTGGAAGTAGACTAGAAAAGTGTGAATGTCTGAATTATATTGATTGTGAACTTAAGAACAGAAATGACAAATCAGCTGACTACCAGAGGTGGATATGAATGAGCTCAAGCCTTATATTTGAAGCCATAAGAATGGGATTTAGGGCCTGGATCTGCCACGATGTGATGCTA
This sequence comes from Glis glis, assembly GCA_004027185.1. NCBI lineage: Eukaryota > Metazoa > Chordata > Mammalia > Rodentia > Gliridae > Glis > Glis glis. Next base: position 63,477 of record PVJS01002244.1, read on the forward strand.
CCTGTATCTTTCAATCTTGCTAGACCTTAGTTTGCTCATCGCTGACATAGGATAGGCAATGACTATCTCCTAAGTTTGCTCTGAGGTGCCTGGCTCCTTCTCCTTCTACCTCATTCCATTTGATCCCTACCCAATGTTTGATGATTTTTCAATATTTATTAAAAATATTCTGTAATGATACGCCGGGCGTGGTGGCGCATGCTTGTAATCCCAGTACTTTGGGAGGCAGAGACCGGAGGATCCAGGTTCGCGGTCAGCTTCAGCTCTCTCTCTCTCTCTCTCTCTCTCTCTCTCTCTCTTTGTCTCTCTCTCTCTCTACTTAGTGAGGCCCTCCGCAACTTTGTGAGACCTGGTTTCAAAATAAGTATAAAAAATAGGGCCGGGGGTGTAGCGCGGAGGTAGAACGCCCCTGGGTTCAATCCCGGGTACCGCAAAAAAAAAAAAAATTCTGTAACGATAGATTTGAGGCAAACATTCTTGTCTCAAGTGTAGATGGGGTAGAGATACAATTATTGTAATGAGGTACTATACCAAAGCACAGTTTAGGAAACTCTTTCTCAGTCTTACCCAATCAACAACATTCTGGAAACATGTTTTTAACAAATGTCAGTAGCCAGTATGATGAAATATCAAAGCCAAAGAAACTTCACGTTCAAATAAGATCATGGCAAATCTATATTCATGCAAGTCTGTAATTTAAAAGTCACACTTCATCAGCTTTCACCTTACATCAGTGTAGAATTGCACCCCCAGCAAGAGCACCCATTTCTTGTCTGATGTGAGGGTAGCCTGTTTCACAGCCACACACCAGGAGAAATACCGGGAAAACAGGAAGAATGAGGGAAAACAGATGAGGATCTCATAGTCCAGTCAAATGGCAATTACACCTTGACTCTCTCTAGTACATCCTAATTTGAAGAATGGGAGGCAATTGTAAAAGGAAAAGGAATATGATTTCTTCCTGATCATGAAAGATGATTCCTTCTCTCCTTCCCATCCTTATTGATGCCACATGGCAAATTTATCAGCTCTTTTCTTATGGGAAAGAGAATAAAGGGTATGGATAATCATGAAAACATGCTCTGCACTTAGGTCTTTCAAAGTAGATGAAAAGATACATTTAAAAGATATTTATTCTGTTAAATTAGACACTCTTTTATAGCTATTAAATGTAATTAGTAAATGCTAATAGGGAATAAAAACTTCTTAATATTTGGATCTTAATGAATTAATTTCAAATAGTCAACTCTCACACTAATGGAGAGATACCACAATGAGCACAAGAAGGAGTAGGGAGAGTATAATATTCCAAAACTTAGTTTAAAAAGTTCACAATATTTGTTAAGTTTTTATTTAATACTAAGAGATTTAAAAATATTTGATATGCATCTCACTTCATCTTCACAACAGTTTTATGTGGTAGGTTATATAATCTCCATTTGACCAACATGCAAACTAAGATACAAGCCACACAGGCAATAAATTGACAAAGTCAGTGTCTTAGGAAAAAGAGCACTGGATGGGATGTTACTGACTTAGAATAGGAAAAAATAGTATGTTTTTGAGGACAATATAATATAAAAATTTTTACTTATAGAGAAGGTATGAACTATCTCCCTTTAAAAACAATGAAACTCTGGTTAAACATTTATTTTAATCCAGATTGCTCAACCTAAGCACAATTGACATTTGGGGCCAGGTTATTCTTTGTTTGGGGGGGGTCCCTGTGCATTTTAGGATATTTAGCAGCATCCCTTGTTCTCATGTTTAGATATTGAGTACCCCTCGAAGAGCTCATGTATTAATGTTTGGAGTTGATATAGTTAAGTCATGAGGATTGTAATCTCATCAGGAGATAAATCCATCACAATTTATTTATCTATTTATCACAATAAATCCATCTACAATGGATTTATCTGTGTGGTAACCTAGATAGGTAGGGTGTGGCTGGAGAAAGTGAGTCTCTGGGAATGTGGCCTTAGGGATTATGCTTGTGTCTTTAAATAAATCCCCTTGCTTGCTCTGTTTCCAGCCTCTGTGTATTGAGGAGCAGAGCCCATGTGCTCTCCCTCTCTCTGCTTCCCACACCATCTCCTGAGACCCATAGACTCTGTCCTCACATGGACTGAACCCGGAATCTCCAAGAAATGGCAAGCAAATAAATTTTCCTTCCTCTAAGTTGTGTGGCCAGTCGATTTGGATTATGTCAGTGAGAATGTCACCAAGACACTTCCCTTGACCAACTAGATGCCAGTAGCAAAACATCCCCCCAGGATGTGGAAACACAATATGTCCTCAGATATTACCAAATGTCTCCCTGGGCACAAAATCAGCTCTTTGAAAAACGACTGCTTAAATCTAATCAAAGTACTTGTTTTTCCTTCAAGTTTCATTTGATATAGAAAACACTGAAATATACAACTAAATGAAAGAGTATTTATTTTATGTGCATCTCATAGATCAGCCTTTGTGACTATTTAAATGAGTGCCTTATTATGAATTACACATGATCATTATTTTAAATTTCATTTTGCCAACTAAGGACATTAAAAGACAACAGAAAGGCAGCACCAAGTCTGGTAAAGAGATTTCCAAGTGCAGGCCAGAATTTAAATTTTTACCTGCAAACTCATTAGTAGACATTAAAAAAATGTTGAATTTTTTCAGTCTCTTTTCCACATCTGTCAAATGAGAGTAATAATCCCAGTCCTTCCCTCTCATGAGACTCTAAGATGGATCAATTCAGAAGATGCACATAAAAGTAAAAAGCATTACCACCTTTTATTACTGCCGATTTGACTACGGTCATCCAGAAAAGTAAAGGCTGAGCCGACATTGAAATATTACAACTGATATTCTCTTTCCCTAGTCAAAGTGTGACAAATATGTGGGCACCACTCCCACAACATCTGACTGTGCAGATATTGCTAATTAATCACAGATCTCCTCCTTGGTGTGACCTCAGAATTTCTTCCCAGCAGAACAATCTAGATAGCAACAAACTAAAGGTCGGATATCAATCTTGGGAGCAAATCTATTGGATATCCCATTACTGGAAAATGCTGCCTCTTGGCTCTGACTGAGAATCAGCCACTTTATGCCATACTTTTAATAGAATAGATTAACATATTTTTTCAGACACAATCAATCAGGCACAATGGACAGTCCAACATATATCTCAGGCCTTCCCAGTTTTTAACCTGTGATGAGTGGGAACTCTAAAGCCTCCTTTGGTGGTGGTGGGGAGGGGTAGCCACTAGCACAGTGGTTCTCAAGTTTTATTTGGCATCTGACACACCTGGAAAAACACATATTTCTGGGGACACCTTCAGAATTTCTGGCTCATAAGATCTTCCAGGAGTTCAAGAATTTGCATTTCTAACTTGTTTCCAAGTGATGCTGCTGCGGCTGGTCCAGTGACCACACTCTGAGAACCACTGCACCTGTGAGAGGACAACCAGCCTTAGAGCCAGAAGTCCTCAGTTTCAGAAATTGTCCCATTCTGTTTTTTTATAAACTTCTTTATTCTTTTTTTTTTTTTTGCAGTACCGGGGATTGAACCCAGGGGCGTTCTACCTCCGTGCTACACCCCTGGCCCTATTTTTTTATACTTTATTTTGAAACCGGTCTCACAAAGCTGCGGAGGGCCTCACTAAGTAGAGAGAGAGAGAGAGAGAGAGAGAGAGAGAGAGAGCTGAGCCTGGCCGCGAACCCGGATCCTCCGGTCTCCGCCTTCCAAAGTACTGGGATTACAAGCGTGCACCACCATGCTCGGCTTAAACTTCTTTACTCTTAAGAAAAATGTTAAGCCTTTTAGGCTTGAGCTTAGTTCTCTGACCAGTGATTAATGAAGACTGATCTGCTTACCTCAAAGTCATTTTGAAGAATAATTACATAAAAGATGTGGAAAAAAAGTCTTGCAAATGGTAAATGCTCTAGACAGGAAAAATGCACATGAGTACTTCCGTTGTTATCTGGGAAAGGTGCCTTTTTAGCCTGCAAGTTCATCAGCTACTTTGGGCACAACCTCCTCAGGCAGCTGAATGGCTTTCTCTCTCTCCATAGGCACAGGCAGGCAGTCATAGGAAGCTACATGAAATGTGTGGGGTCTCTATGTAATGTCTCCACACCCTTGTGAGGCCTAACCAGATTCTACATGAAGCTAACATTTCCAGAATGTTCTGGGTGACGGGCCCAAGGTACTATTCCCCTTTGCTGGTCTGCAAGGGACTAGAGGCAATCTGTCAGTCGGAGATGAACTAGGGTGGAACCATCAGCCATTGTCAGTCACGCCTCGAGTTCTGCCTATGACTCAGGACTGCAACTGGCCAGGGGGGAGGAGAAGGAAATTATCTGGAAAACACCCTCAATAAAACTGAAAAAAACATTCTGAGAAGGATGAAAAGAAGTGAAAATAAAGGCACAATCATGTCAAAGTCTTCTTAGGATCCCAGTGAGTCTTGCCTCAATTTTTTCATTGATAGTAGAAAGAACTCACTGTTTGAAGTTCTACTTTCCATCTCTGCCACTTACTGGCTGTTTGCAATTGGGGATGTTACTCCCCAACTGTGATAATCTAAAAGCTTTGTGGAGGGAGATGAACTCTTAAAGCTGTATTCTCAGTGACACACATATGCTAGCTGCTCAATAAGTATTTGTTTAAATGAATAAGTGAAGGACTTAGGAAACCTCTTCTTAGCCTCAGTTCCTCCATTTGTCAAATAGAATCAAGAATGCATAGCTATTAGGGCCATTGCAAACAGTCTGTGAGCACTAATGAATATTGCCCAGAACCTGGTAGGTCCACAATAAATAGAAGCTGAAAATAATGGAATGGGATATATCAGAAGATATTTTTGTTAACTAAAGGCCTTATTCATTTAACTTACAGGTGTTTTCTTATTTCAAATCTTTTGGGCCTCATGTTTTGATTATTTTTAATAGTCTTAGAGAAAACATTTCATCTAAGGACAACTTAAATTTATGCTACAACTAATTTCCCTAATACGACTATGTTAGTCAGCTTCACATTACTATAGCAAAGTACCTGACATAATGGACTTATAAAGAGAAGTGGTTCATTTGGGCTCACCCTTTTGGAGGCACCCGTTCAAGATCATATGGACCCACTACTTTAGGCCTCTGATGGATATGCCAGATGGCAAGGGTAGGGACAACATGGTGTGGCAAACTGCTCATCTAATTGCCAGGAAGGAAAAGTAAAAAGAAAGGAGCCAGAGTCCTACAACCCCCATCAAGGATATGCCCTCCGTGACCTAAGGACCTTTCATAAGACCCCACCTCCTAAATGTCCACGGCATCTCCCAATTGTGCCATCTGAGATCAAGTCGTTAACACATAGAGCTTTGGATGATATGCAGTATCCACACTATAGCAGTGATAGAAAGAAACGAGCTTATTCCCTAGTCAACTGTACCTTATTTTAAATTTAAGGTAATTCTGTTAATTTTTTGTCAATCGCATAGTTTAACATTTTCATGTAGGATAGAGTCTAGGAGGAGGAACAGAATGAAGATCATACCAGAGTTTGCAAAAATTAAACAAGTCTTTGAGAAACCATATCTCATAACTGAGCCCACAGTCAGCCTGTGAAATGAAGAGATAGAGCTCTTGATCTCACCACTCTCTCTCTGAAGGGTCTGGAGGATCATGAATCACTGAAAGAGATTCTATCCTTTAAGTAGCTAGAAAGACTGTTCTAATCACAGGGCTTACCTGGAAAGCTTGCGTTCATTTTTCCAAAACCAAGAAGAATTACAACATTCTCTCTCAAACCCAAGCCCATGTGTTCCTTTATTCATTCACTTAACTTTTCTCATATTATGAATTCACCTACCTTTAGTTACTGGGAATCATTTCTTAGTGTTATCTGTCCTTCAGTATCTCTTGCAAAACAGATCAACCACCAGGAAAGTCTACAGCTGGTTGGTAAGTTCTGGGACTCCTGGGCTCATATCTCAGATATTCTCAGGAACAAATCCAATAAGATAGGATGTGATTTTAACATTTTTGCTTTGATCTAGTTGCTCTAAAATGAGTCTTTGCCTCCAGGTACAAGTAATATCATCTTCCTCTGAGGTCCCCAAAGTACCAAAGCACACACTGCTCTTGTTTTCAGTAACTGACTTTCTAAGTTATCTGTAAAATTGAATTGTTACTCCCAGCATCCTTTTCTCTAAAAGCTTTGACACAACTCTATATGAACTGCGTGGGTCAGCCAAAAGCACAGACATTCAGAGCCTTTTCTTCCTAAAGACTGATTCTCTTTCTAAGGCGACTTCTCTTCCAGGAGGCTCTGCTATGAACAAACTAAAGAGCCTGCAGGAACACCCCTTTCCATCCCCACTTACACCTGCTGCCTCAGACTCTACCCCCAGCTCCTGTCTTCTCAATGTCTCCCAGCCACCTTCTGCTTGTCAATCATGCCTTTACTCCCACCGCCCCCTTACGCAGGTGAGACTGCCTTCCATGTCTCATTTTCCAGCCTGGATGATCTCTTCCTAAGACCTTAGTCATAATCCCTCCAAGTGGAATGGGTTTTGGTCTGGTTCCCAAATTAAGCTTAAAATCTGCCTTAAATCAGTTAAACTTTATTAAAGTATATGTACCTCCAGCTGTGCTGGTAGTAGTAGGACATGTTTAGAGTGTACTTACTACTGCCCTGCCCTGGGTGATTTTCATTAGCCCAGTTTTCTTTATAGCAACTCTACAGGGCAGCACTATTGTTGTCCTTGTTTTTCAGATGAGAAAAATGAGGAGGAAGGAGATCGAATAACCTGCCAAGTGGCATGGACAGGTTCTGAGCCCAATATCTACATTACTCACTCCACCCCGCAACTCCTCCTTACTACCATAGCGCCATACTGCATGGAAAAGGGGGAAGCACTTTGTTTTGTTTTGTTTTGTTTTGTTTTTTTGCGGTACCCGGGGATAGAACCCAGGGGCGTTCTATCTCCGCGCTTACACCCCCGGCCCTATTTTTTATACTTTATTTTGAAACTGGGTCTCACAAAGTTGCGGAGGGCCTCACTAAGGAGAGAGAGAGAGAGAGAGAGAGAGCTGAGGCTGGCCACGAACCCGGATCCTCCGGTCTCCGCCTCCCAAAGTACTGGGATTACAAGCGTGCGCCACCACACCCGCCCGGCGTGGGGGGAAGCACTTTGAAGAACTATGTCAATGGACCATCACAGCAACTCTATAACTACTTCAATTATTCCCATTTTAACTAAGAAAAGAAAAGCTTTCACAAAGTAAAATCCAATGATTATTTCACATAAAACTGGGACTAAAATTCAAGTATGACTGAAATCAAAGTGCATGTCCTTAATCACAGCTCTGTTCTATGTTAATCCATAAATATTTTCTGGGTTTTTTGTTTTGTTTGTTTGGTACTGGGGATTGAACCCAGAGCCACACCCCCAACACTTTTATTTTTATTTTCTATTTTGAAACAGAATCTCACTAAGTTGCTGAGGCTTTCACTGCGTTGCTGAAGCTGGCCTCAAACCTGTAATCCTCCTGTCTCAGCCTCCCAAGTACTAGGATTATAGGCATGCACCACCACACCTGGCAATATTTTCCTCTTTAATCCTTTCAGTGACCATTTTATTTTATTATTTTATTTTTGTTGGTGATGGTACTGGGGATTGAACCCAGGACCTTGAACATACTAGGCAAGCTATCTACCACTGAGCCACACCCCCAGCCTCTTTTAGTGACCTTTTATACCAGAGTTTCTCAAACTTAAGGTCTAGCACTATAAAACATGTAAGAGAAAAAAAATTTTAGGACCCCTAATGCTATTTTTATAATGTTATATAAACATATACACATATAAAACTGGATATGTATGTTCTATGCTTGCACCTACTTTTATGATTAAAAAACCAAAATTAATTTACAAATTACATAAAAATAAAGCCAAAAATCAATACAATTTTAATTAATGTGAATAACACCAAGTGTCATTTCAGGGCAAGGTTTTTATGGACCGTCTTGCTCTGAAAAATGTCTTGCCTTGAACTGCAACCATGGTATTGTTGCTATGAACAGTTGTTTTGTGCTGGGCGCTCCTGACCACCATCTCTGTCCTGTGCAATCTCTCTCCTATTGCCTTTATTCCCAATGCTGAGCGACTGTAGTCCACACAACATCATATGGCCTTCACATGGTACAAAAAAATATTTTGCATAATACGTACATCTCTGTTCTCTCGTAGTTAGCTCACGGTAATAAAAAATAGTTTAATTTGGTGCTGACTTGTCCATCCTATAGGAAACACATGGCCGGCCCATTAACAGACTCTTGTAGAGGATGAAAACAATTTGATTAATTAGCAAGCTTCATTTGAAGGTCACCTAAAATAGCAAGGTCTCTCTGCATCTCTCAAACAGCTGGAACCACCTAAGTAACAAAATAAGGCAAAATTAAAATGCTGTCTCAAAAAAAAAAGCTGCCTGTAATGTACATTAATGTGCACGCACACACACACACACACACATACACACACACGCATACACACACACACCACTGTTTATGTTGTTTTAAATGTCAAATTAAATGCAGTTCTAATGTGTTTTTAAGCATCAGCTCTAGAAGAAGGGAAACGGGTTTTGAAAAATTAGAAGCAGTTCCACATGTAATTGCACTGCATGCCTGTTAGTTCCATTACCAGGAAAAATAACAGAATTTAATGATTAATGTGTAATCTCAGATTTTTATTTAAAATTGAGTTGCATGTTCTGGTTTCTAAATGAACAGAGAAAGGGACCTAGATGGGTATTGAGTGGATGGTGGTCACAGGAAATCATTTTCTCTCTTTCTCTCTCTCTCTCTCTCTCTCTCTCTCTCACACACACACACACACACACACACACACACACACACACTTTGTTGCATGGAAAAGATTGCTCAGAAGACAAGGAGCTCATATCCTATGAGATGAACTCATTATCCACAGGAGTGATAGAGACTCCAAAATAAAAACGGCATAGGACAACATCATTTCCAGGTACAGGGAGTTTTGTAAACAGTCTTGGAAGATTCAAAGCACTGTATTTAGAAGGGTTAATCTTTCAGGATGCTTAAAATGTAAGAAATTGAAGGAAACAGTAAAATAAAAACCAAGAAGCATTCTGTTTTCAAAACTGAAAACATATCTGGGCGTGGTGGTGCATGCTTGTAATCCCAGTACTTGGGAGGCTGAGACAGGAAGATCACAGGTTCGCGGCCAGTCTCAGCTACTTAGGCCCTCTGCAATTTAGGAAGACCCCGTTTCAAAATAAATAATAAAAAATAGGGCTGGGAGTGTAGCTCAGAGGTAGAATGCCCCTGAGTTTAATCCCCAGAACTGCAAAAAAAAAAAAACTGAAAACATTACTAAAGTATATTTATCATTTGTCTATGTTAAACAGTCATGGTAATTTTAATAAGAGCAACAAATATTTATTTGAATTTCTATACTAATCTCTGTACATAGATTATTTTATCTGGTTCTCTAGATGTCAAAAACTACATGAAGTGAGCACCATTAAAATCTCATTTTATAGGTGAAGAAGTTTAGCCATGAAGAGGTTAAAGAATTTGTCCTAGGTTACAACATCTTTAAATGACAGCACTATAATCGGAGCCTGTGTCTCTTTTATCCTTAAACCTCAACCCTTAATCCCTAGCACCAATTTTGTCTTCTACAGAGCACTCTCCAGGTAATCAGATCCCAATAACATAATACACCCTAGTAATTAACTGTCAAACCTACTTATATTTTTGATGAGAAATCTGAGATCAAGACATGTTAAATGAATTCTTCCAGGTTATATAACTGGAAATAAAACCAGGTTTCCAATTCCCAATCCAATGTCTTCTAGTACATACATTATTTTTTAAAAAATCAGCATTATTTTTTTAAAAATTAGCATATTAAAAAATACAAAATGACTTGCATTTCTATGTTTTAGACCTAATTTAACTTCCACAATTTTGTGGATTCAGTGGATTCTTTTTAAATTTTAACTTCATATGTACAAAACAGAGACTCAGAAATATTAAGCAAGTTAGTAATCTCAGAGGAGAGACTTGGCAGCTTTAATAAAGAATTGGTACTTAGTTTTATTTTGATTTTTGCCAAAAAAATCAGGGTCAAATATAAACATAATTGTTCCTGCTTGTGCTTCAGTTAGCTCTGGTCAGGTAATGTCTTAGAGGGTGACATGCTGACTATCTAGCAATTTAAGCACATTGGCAAAATTTGTTGATATTTTCATGCCTTCTGGCAATTTCCAGTTTACCCTAACCCAGGTTGCTTCTCTTTTTCATACCTGACAGCTTCTGATGGTATGTGAGTTTGTAGTTAGTGGCAGAGTACTTAAGAACTGGAGTGACCAGGTTTCTGAGTTTTCCCAGGACTCAGAAAGAAGAAGTTTCTCAGGATGTGGGACTTTGGGTATTAAAACCAACCAAACAAACAAAAAAATCAGGGAACGTTGTGGTAAGTCCATAACCCTATTAGTTACCAATGAAATACTAATTGAGAGTAAGGCATCTCTACTCCTCTGTCTGAGGTCTTTTTTGTTCCCCAACTTCTCTCTAACTTCCACATATGAGAGAACACATACAACTATTCACTTTCTGAGATGGGCTAACCTCACTCAACATAATATTCTCAAGTTCCATCATTTTCCTGAAAATGACATAATTTCGTCCTTCTTCGTGGCTGAGTAAGATTCCAGTGTGTGTATATACAACTGTTTTGTGATCCATTCACCTACTGAAGGACATGTAGGCTGGCTCTATAATTTCACTATTGTGAATTGTGCTGCTATAAACATGGATATGCATGTATCGCTATAATTTTCTGATTTCAATTCTTTCAATTTTTAAGCATAAGTGATCAGAGTAGAAGAGAGAATCTGTGTGCATTGACCATAGATAGCATCTAGTAGAGGGAGACAGTTACAAATAATTGTCACCTCACGCAAAATGTTGAAAGCAGTAGTGGAAACCCAAACTAATGTTTATGTGTGCTCGTTCATATGGGGTAATATGACTTCCATCTGGAAGTTACTTTATATCATTAAAGTTCTCAAAATCTGAGTTGTCCACTTTAAAAATATGACCAGATAGTACAATGAAGGATATACTACAATGAAGGATATATATCAGGTGTAATGCTTCACCTGTTCTAGGGGAATCTAATTTCTATTAGCAAATCCAAACTTTTAAAGGGAAAGTCATTCTTATGGGCATATCAGTAACTATGAAATGGTTTCTTAACCACAGGCCCTTCCACTTGTGTAAATTTCTTCATTGATTTTATGTTGGCACTGGCATTATTTAACGTCATCTGTTGTCTTTTTTTTTGTTGTTCAGGTGAATGTGTAGAGTATGTGGACCTAGCTGTGGATGATAAGGAGCTGACAGTAGTTTATAGCAGCAAAGCTATGTAGAGTGTCCTTACTACTGCTCTCCAAGCTGCCACCACATTCTACATCATTGCTGGTAAAGACTTAGAAAATAAGACCTAGTCTCATATACCTATTGAATTGGTATGATGTGCTGTATCCATGCAGCAGAGGAACAAAGAGCTGAAGGTGTGACACATTGAACAAGCTTGGAGGATGGCTAGTAGTTCAGTACAGCTCAACCATCTGCAACAGGCTGCATAATGATCCCCTCCCCCCAAAGATGTCTATAACATAAGTTTAGGAACCTGAAACTCTATTACCTTGTATGGTAAAAGGGACTGTTTGATGTTATAGATAATCCTGAGACCTGAAGATTACCCTGGATGGTCAGGTGGGACTCAATGTAGTCACAAGAGGAATGATAGAGCATCAAAGTGAGCAGCGGGAGACGCGATACCAGAAGCAACAGGTTGGAGTCTTGTGAAAAGGGGGCCACGAACCAAGGAATGCAGGCAGCCTCCAGAAGCTGGAAACATCAAGAGCATGGATTCCAGCCAGAAGACTCCAAGAAGCCTGAAGCCCTGCCGTTTTCTTCAGTTAAGACTTCTGCCCTCCAGAGCTGCAAGAGCATAAATTTGTATTGTTTTAATCCATTAAATTTGCAGTATTTTGTTATAATAACAACAGGAAACTAACACGCATCCTATGTAGCAAGGGTCAGATTCTTGGTGAGTTCTGTTAGGGAATTTCAGTGTTACCCTATTAGTAACATGGTGTTGCAAAAGGACTTCAAGAAAAGGATAACAAAACACACAATAGTCAACCTTGGCTAAAACGGAGACAGTTCAATCCTGCCCCTGATGGCATCAGACCAATTCCATTATTGCTATTTATGCCTCTCCTCAACACCCTCAAGGACTGGGATGAGATCATATGTTAAGTTGAACAATGAAGAGTTTGCGTCTATATTCAAAAGGTCTATGATCTATAATTGTCTTATGTGGGTAATGCTGGCTTCATATAATACACTGAAAAATGATCCTCCCTCCTATTTAAGTTTGTGAAGGATTGGTATTAATTCTTTAAATGTTTGACAGAATTTACAAATGATGCCATCAGATCCTTTGCTCTTTTGTATGATTTAATCTCTAATTCAATTTTCTTGTTAAAGGTCTATTGAGATTTTTATCAGATTCCTCAATTGAATTTATTTTTAGAAAAGTTTTAGATTTATAGAAATATTGAGCAGATAGTACAGAGAATTCCTATATCTATTGGCAACATCTTACATTAACTAAAGTACATTTGGTATACTTGGTGCAATTAATGAACCAGTATTGGTACATTATTATTAATTAAAGTCCACAGTTTATTCAGATTCCCTCAGTTTTTTACCCACTGCCCTTTTTCTACTCTAGGATCCCATTGAGGAAGCCTCGTTGCATTTACTTGTAGATTCCTCTTGGCTGTGACAATTTCTCAGATGTTCCTTGTTTTGGATGACTTTGACAGCTTTGAAGAGTACCGGTTAGGAGCATTTATTTTCAGGAAGTATGTATATAGGTCTCAGAATCAAAGCAGATTTTCCATGTCTTTTAAGGAACAAAGATAAAATCTAAGCAGTACCTACTTAAAATCTATGCAGTACTGCAGAGGACATTACACAGTAGGTATTAAAAGTAGTCCCTTAATTCTATTATACCTTGTATTGTCTGTTATTTCATGATGCTCATCTTTTTACTATATTTTCCATAATAAATCTGTCAATTTCTTTAAATCATGAAGCATAAGCTTTCTTTTGTGTGTTCTCTGCGGTGTTTGATTCAATGCTTGGGTCAAGCTGGGCGTGGTGGTGCACGCTTATAATCCCAGTAGTTGGGAGGCTGAGTCTGGAAGATCCGGGTTTGTGGCCAGTCTCGGCTACTTAGTGAGTCTTTCTGCAACTTAGTGATACCCGTTTCAAAATAAAGAACAAAAAATAAAGCTGGGGGTATAGCTCGGAGGTAGAATGGCCCTGGATTCAATCCCCAGTACAGCAAAAAAAAAAAAAAAAAAATGCTTAGGTCGTTTTGTGTGTGCACTAAATATCTGGTGATTAATTATTCTAGAAGGCCTGAGGTCCCTTATCCCACTTCCCAATTCCTTAAGTTTATAGAACTCAGAGATTCCTTTTTTTTTCAGGATAGGGAACATATACCACATTACTCACTGCCTGTTTGTATCTCAGTTTGAATGAGTTATTTGATTCTGTTCTAATAAAATATTTTGTTGTGATGTAAGTGGTAGAATATTTTGTTGGTTTCAATATTTTTCACCCTGTATCATGATCCTCTTTACCAAGAGGGAGTATTCTAACCTTTTAGTTCTAATCTGAGTTCACACTGCTATAGAATACCACAGACAGGGGTAAACACATAGTTTCTGAGTCTGTGAAGTCCCGGATGATGGCACTGAAAGATGCAGCATCTAGTCAGAGTTCACTTCTTCACTTGCAGATGGCTGGCTTCTTTTAGTATCTTCATATGTCAGAGAGCAAAGAGAGAAATCAAGTTCTGGTGTCTATTCTTATAAGGGCACTAATCCTATTCATAAGTGCTCCACCCTCATGATTCAATTACCTCCCAAAGGCCTGGCCTTCTAACACCATCACCTAGGGGGTTAGGATTTCAACATATGAATTTCAAAATGACACAAATAGCCGATCCATAATCTGTCTTAATTCAGCCATGTGACATGCTTTGACAAACAGTTTAAGAAATAAAGCTTTTTTAATGAAGAAGTTAGGTTTCTAAGCCGAAGCCTATGAGGGCCACTATTCTCTCTGCTTGCCTTCTTGCACTTCTGTCATCTCCAGGAGAGGGAAATGCCCAGACTAGCCAGTAGGTCCAAAAGGACAATGAGGCACACGTGGGGCAGGGCCTCTCCAGATAGCTTCCTAGCCAAGCTCTACCTACTGCAAAGTCTCCATCAAACCTCCACATAAATGAGCAAGCCCAGCCTAAATGACCTAACCTACAGCCAACCTCTGTCTCTGTAAGCTGTGATAATACATGATTTTTAAAGATATGGAAGACTGGGTAGCTTTTATTCAGCAATAGCTGATGGAATACAAGGGTTATAAATCTAGGCACCCAAACATTGAGATGGTCAGGATGAAGTGGCCAGCAGTAGACCACTAGGAGCAAAGAGCGACTTCCAGGAGCATTGGGTATAGACATTGCTCTAAGTTCTCCTGGCATGCTGCAACCAGACTAGCTAAATGCAGCCAGTAATCCCAGTACATGAGAGCCTATGACAGAAGGATCGCAGGTTTAAGACTAGCTTCAGCATCTTAGCAAGACTTACCACAACCTAGCGAGACCATGTTTCAAAACAAAAAAATGAAAAGAGCTGGGGGTGTAGCTCAAAAGTAGAATGCCTCTGGGTTCAATCCCCAGTCACACACACACACACACACACACACACACACACACACACACACATTGTGCCTAATAATAAAATTTAACATTTATTGACTGCTTACCATTCGACATATACTTTGATAAGCCATATATCAATACAATGGCAAGCAAAATCCACCTGGATTCGTTTACCCAAAGAAATTAACCAGCTATACCATTACACTTACAATGTGGCATGGTGAATGCTCTACCAAGGGCAGTGGACATTGCATTTGAGCGAATCAGAAGACACACCCAAACAAGACCTGGGGAAAAAGGGAAAGCTAGGCCAAAAATGAAAATGCATTGGCCAGACAAAGGGGAAGGGCTGGGAAAAGAGAACAGAAAACACAATAGGCGCTGGATAGTGCACTCTTCCTCGGTGCTGGCCAGTGCTGCGTGCCTCACATGTATAATCTCATGGAAGCCTCACATAGACCATATGAAGTCAAGACTGGTCCAACCTTGCAGATGAAGAAACTGGCTGAGAGCGCTTACACAGCTTGCTCAAGGCCTTGCAGGCGATTGGCAGTGGTTGGAGTTCAGTCCTACGTTTAGCCGGTGCACCTTAGTGCCCTGTCTCTCTTGCTTCAGGTCTACACTAAGAACACCAAAGTCCTGGTCTGGAGAAACGAGAAGTCCCTTCCCTGAGTTCATAATCACTTTCCTTTCTTTCTGAAGAAGGGGATTTCTTTCTGGTTTCAGGGGAAATAACCTTAAACAGCTGTGTCACACTCTATTCAGAACTAGGCCAGCCAGTTGGTATGAGGCCAGATTATTGGTCACAACATCCTGAAAGTAAGAAAAAGCTCTGTGCAGATGTTGTGCTGTAACACGGGCCCCCAAACTTCCCGCATGCGGCCCTTGCAGCCGGAGCCACCCTCCACTCTCAGCACTCAAAAGCCAGCTTCTACGGTTTCCAGCCCCCAGAAGGGAGGCAGAGGAAGTGAGCTTGAGAGTCCGTTACTCTTACAAGCCCGGTGCCAAGGCATAACACAAACAAGAAAAGTTCAAAAACCAATCCATCCTGCTACAATTTGCGAAAGCCGCCGGGAAGTACACAAGCTCTGCTGTTGAAGTGCTCAGGACAGCTGGACCGAATCGGGCTTCGGTCTGGGAAGCCCCTGCTCGCCGCAGGCTGCCTGGCATCCTAGTCAGAGGTGAAACCCAGCGAGACAAGAACATGATTCTTCATTCCAGCGGAAGCAGCCGGGGAGACCCTTTGGGCGAGGAGACATGGAAATATTCTAACCTCCAAAGAAAGGGGCTTTCCATGGATTTCCTGAGAATATGCATTAATCTGAAAAAGAAAGGAGGAAAAGGCCTTGCTGGTCAAACAGAAAGTCAGTCTGTCTTCCACACAGTGAGGGCACTGTTCTGACTTCATTCTTATGGACGGGGCGCCCGCGACACACACTGTTTTAAATAACTGACTATTTGCTTCTCATTTGACATGCACAACGTACTCAGTGAAATGGGTGCTTAATGACCCTCTTTTTGAAAGGGAACAATTGTGTTGTTGCTAGCCAAACAGTTCTGCCTCTCGCCCTGATCAAACATCCATAAGTCAAGGAGGAAGCTGCTCGCAGTTTCTTCAACATAGCAGGTTCTTTCCTGTCTCCCTGCCTTTGCATAAGCTGCTCACTTTGTCTAGAAACCTCCTGGCTCTGTGTTGAATGCTTAATTAACCTTCCAGATAATAACAGTGCTGCAGCAGCTGATGAGGAGTGGTGCGAAGTATTTGTGACTGAGTACTTTGTGCCTGGCACTGCCCCAAGAATTATTTCCATGAATTATTTCATTTACTCCTGAAGTCGGCAATAGGACATGAGTTCTCTTATTTCCTCATTTGATAGACAAGAATACTCAGGCACAAAAGGGGGTGTTGCCCACGGCATAAGGCAAGTAAGTGCAAAGTGCCCTTCACATCAACTAAAAAGGCTAAAATGAAACACATAGACAGAGGCAAGACGCTCAAAACAGTGGGGGTGCAAATTGGCACGATCCCATTGGAAAACTATTTGGTAGGATTTACTAAAGTTGAAAATAAGCATACAAATAACTCCATTCCAAGGTATGTAGACCCTCACTACCTCTAGAAAGGCAAATACATGTTCATCTGCTATGATAAGTATAAACAGACCAGTAGTTCCATTCCAAGATATATAAACCCAAAAGAAGCCCAAGTCCATGTTCACCAAGAGAGTCATACAATAATGTTAATAACAGCACTGTTTTTAATAGCCCCAAATGGGAAATATTCAAATGCCATGAACAATAGAATGGATAAAATCGTGCATGCTTGCACAATAAAATAGTAGAATACCACAAAAAGTGGTATTATAGAAAAAGTAGCAATATAGAAAAGCTCACAAAAATAAGCTTGAGAGAAAGAAGTCAGAGACAGAAAAATACTTGTATCATGATTTCACTTATTAAGTTTGAAAGCAAACAAATTAAGCCACACTATTATAGATTAGTATTATGGTTACCTTTTGGGCATAGTGGTAACTGTTATGGGAGCTTCTAAAATGCTGATAATTTTCTGTTCTTGATTTTAGGGATAGTTACACAGTGTGCTCATTTTATAAAAACTAATCCAAATGGTACACTCACAATTTTTTTCACTTTTTGTATGTATTAAATAGAATATATTAGCCAGGAATGTGGCACATACTTGTAATCCCAGTACTTGGGAGGCTGAGACCTGAAGACCCGGGTTCGCTGCCAGCCTCAGCTACTTAGTGAGGACTCCACAACTTAGTGAGACCCTGTTTCAAAATAAAAAACAAAACATAGGGCTGGGGGTGTAGCTTGGAGGTAAAATGCCCCTGGGTTCAATCCCCAGATACACACACACACACACACACACACACACACAAATAGAATATATTAGCCAGGCTTGGTGGTGCATGCCTATAATCCTAGTAGTAGAGAGGCTAAGACAGGAGAATCATGGGTTCGAGGCAACCTCAGTAACTTAGTGAGACCCTGTTTCAAAAAGAAAAATAGGGCCGGGCGTGGTGGCGCACGCTTGTAATCTCAGTACTTTGGGAGGCGGAGACTGGAGGATCCGGGTTCGAGGCCAACCTCAGCTCGCTCTCTCTCTCTCTCTCTCTCTCTCTACCTAGTGAGGCCCTCCACAACTTCGTGAGACCCGGTTTCAAAATAAAGTATAAAAAAATAGGACCGGGGGTGTAGCACGGAGGTAGAACGCCCCTGCGTTCAATCCCCGGTACCGCAAAAAAAAAAAGAAATCTAAAAAGAAAAATAGGACTGGAGTTGTAGCTCAGAGGTAAAATGCCCCTGGGTTCAATCCTCAATACCACACACACATACACACACAAAATAAATAAATAAACAAACAAATAAACAACATATTTCAGTAAAAGTTTAAAATGAAGAAAAACTTCATTTTAAAGGTATAAGCAAATACAAAGGGTTAAGAGCACAACCCTCTAATTGAAATATGTTTGTTTATTTATTTATTTATTTATTTATCTAGACTTTAGAAATAATCCAGAAACAGTATATATTGTCACACATACACATGCACATATGCATATATAGAGGGAATATATATGTATAAAAATTATGCCTTTATATTTCTATATATGTTATCACAATCTTATAATTACCTAGAGTATTATATATAATATATTATATAGTGTGTACATTACTGTGTTACATATAACTACATTTTTATAAATATTTTATACAGGCACAAACACAGAGAGAATATATATAGATATGTACATAAATTCTGTGTGTGTACATATATATGTGTGTGTGTATGCATATGTATATATATTTTCTGTGTGTGTTCAGGATATACATCACAGGCCTAATTATAATTTAAGATTTAGGAACAATTTATATGTCCCATAATCAGAATGATTGAGTGAATTAAGGAACATTTGCTCGATGAAATATTATGCAGTTGTTAAACTTTTTCTTGGTTAAGTGTTTTCAAAACCAATGGGAGACATACTGTTGCAATGTTGTGAACAGAAAACAGAATATTGTATGACTTCAATTACACTGGCTATAAAAAGCAAAAAGACAAAGCTATGTGCACAAGGAGAAAACTAGACCAACAAATATCTACGGTGGTTCTTTTACAGGCGATGAGATGAGATTATGGCCAGGTTTTTCTATTCTTCTTTAAGCATTTCTGGATTTTCTAAATTACATTAATAATCTGTCTTTTTATTTTTGCTTTTTAATTTAAATAACTTTATAAAGCCACCCCCCAACTCTCCCGGGGGGGCTATTCATATGTACTGTGTTTCCAAAGGGGTTTTGGCATGTGGCCTCTTAAAAGATTAAGGACTTGTTATAATTACCTGCTTCCCACTAGACTGGGAGATCCTTGAGTGGAAAACCTCTGTGTTATATTTCTTTATATCTCCAACTCTTAGCACACTGCATGGGAATATGAAATTACCTTCAACCTTCAACTATTTGGTGTATCAGAGAGTACACCTCTGTACTCTGAATCCATGCAGTCTATATGCAGGGCCTTACTGGGACCAAATGTTTGAGACAGGATGTGTCTATGCTTTAAGAAGAGTTTATTTGCATGCTCTTGCCCCCACTGAAGCAATTAATTTGCCAGTAGGACATAACTTTGGACACTTCTGTGCCTGATTACTGGACTGCAAAGCACTTTCTCTACCGCAAACTCTCTCGGGTTTAAATGGAGAAACGAAGGTTCAGAATGTTGAGCAACCTGTATAGAACTCATGAGAACACAGCAGAGAGGGAAAAAGAAATAGAATCCAAGTATTGTGTCCTTTGAAATCAAGGTCAAGGGAAGGGTAGAGATGATAATATATGTTAGTGGTGCCAAAATGTATGACTCAAAGCGATATCCTCCAAAAGCACTATATTGTCTTTGTTTCTGCCTTGGAGTTCAGGATTGTGATGTGTGTGTGTGTGTGTGTGTGTGTGTGTGTGTGTGTGTGTGTGCATGCGCGTGCACGTGCACGTGCATTGCTAGGGATGAAACCCAGGGCCTCTTGGATGCTGGGCAAAGTGCTACACTGAGCCACATCCCCAACCCTGAAGATTTCTATTACACTTTAAATATATTAGCCAGGAGTCACTACTACTATATGAATTAGGTTATCTCCATTAACAGTTCCACACTCACAGTCTCTCTTAGCATTACGCTGTCCACCATGTAACAAATCATTTGGCTTAGGGTTTATTCATAGATGCTCAGGGGACCCATAGAACACAAGCATATTTCTGGCTCTGTCCTGTAAAACATACAGCCTTGGATAAGGACCTTGATTTCCTCATCTACAAAGTGGAGATAATAATATTTTCTTTGTAGAGTTATTCTGAGGAATAAGGAAAATATATATATATATAAAGTATCTGCAATAATGGTATGCTTTATTGTTATCAAAAACAAGTTATTGGTGTCTATTATGGACTATTCATACTAGTTGCTATGCTCAGAATCACTAGGAGGCTTGGAAAGAGTCATGTTATCAGCTACCCTTGAAATGCTTTGTCTGGAACCTTGAGCAAACACAGGGCACCCTTGTCTATGGAGGGTGAAACTCTGTTCACTTACCCGCATAGCCCAAGCCCCAGAAACGCAGTGCTGGTATGATGCTCAAGATGGAATCCTTACAGATATCTGTCTGTAAATAAATGAGTCGTACTCAATACAAGAGCCACAATTTTAACTGAGTCATCCTATAAATAAATGAGAACCCCTTAATTAAAAATAGTGTTTGTAATATCTATAATTACTAACTATGGGGGAAATGCGTATGAATAAGTTAGACATTAAAATTACAGATCCCAGAAAATTGATTCATAGAAAAGCCTTAGTAATAGTAGTTTACCTTTTATAAGATTTAAAAAGTTGACACAGGTTAAATCTTATCTTTGTCCTGTCTGGAGGTGGGGAGAAGCTGTGAGGAGGATTAAAATTATTAACTAAAACCTGGTCTTCCAAACATCTACTATGTTGTTTCTTTTTAAAAAAGTCTCTCTAATTTATATTTTTTATAATTTAGAATTCTCCTATGCTCAAAATCTGATGATTTAGAATTTGTGAAGATTCACTATATTTGAAGAAACTAACAATGGCTTAAAATATCTAATTTGTATTAAAAATACAGGGGAAATGAAAAGCATATTCAAACTCCCATAGTATTATTTTGGGGTTTTTTTTGGAAATGCAATTTTTTACCTTTTTATTTTGAGATAATCATACATTCACATAGAGATATAAGAAATAATAGAGATCCTTTATATGGTTCACCTAGATCTTATATAGCTATAATACAATGACACAACCAGGAAAGTGATGTTGATACCATCCTTTAGCTAATTCAGATTGTATCAATATTATATGCACTGTTTTTTTCTGTTTTGTTTTGTTTTTTTATGGTACTGGGGATTGAAACCAGGGACATTCTACCTCCAAACTACACTCCCAACCCTTTTTTTTTTTTATTTTGAAACAGAGTCTCATTAGGTTGCTGAGAGTCTTGCTAAGTTGCTGAAGCTGGCCTAGAACCTGCAATCCTCCTATCAGCCTCCAAAGTACTAAGATGACAGGTGTGAGCCACCACGCCCAGCTATCTGCACTCATTTTTGAGCACATGTTATTTTATCATATGCATACATTCAATGTGACCTACAACACAGTCAAGATGTTTATTAAATCCAGCAAAGAGGGTCTCCAAGACTATCACTTATAGCCACGGTTACTCTCTCCTTCCCCTTCACTAAACCCTGGCAATTCCTAATCTGTTCTTCATATGAGTCATTGTGTCATGACAAGAACGTTATAAATACAGGATGATACCAGCTTTTCAAACTCAATAGAATGTTATAGGTTGTGTACATGGGATGAGACAGCATGTAACCCTCTGAGACTAGCTTTTCAAACTCAGTATAAATGCATTTGAGATACCAATAGCCATTCCTAACCCGAACCCCATGATAGGCTGAGTAGTAGCCCAAGGGATGGATGGATCACAGTTTGTTTAACCGTTAACTCATTGAAGACCAATGGGTTTATTTTTGTTTGGGCTCCATGATAAAGCTGCTCTGTGGGTTTCCGTGTAGACCTAAAGTTTTCATTTCTCTGAGATAAACGTCATGATTATTCAGCATGATTATTCAGTCACATGGCACGTGCATGTTTGGTTTTTTAAGAAACAGCCATATGCCTTTCCAGAAGGACTGTCGGTAAACCACTTTACATTTCCACCAGAAATGTGTGCACAATTCAGTTTCTGTGTCTTCACCAGAGTTTCTTTCTATTAATATTTTTCTTACTTTTGCCATTCTGAGAGGTATGCAGTAATATCTCATTTTGGTTTTAATTTTCCTTTCTCTAATGACTAATGATGTTGAACATCATCTCATGTGATTAGTTGCCTTCAGTATTTCATCTTTGGTGAAATATTTGTTCATGTATGTTCTCTTTTTTCGAATTAGATTGTTTGATTTTAACAGTAAGTTTTCAGAGTTCTTTATTCTAGACACAAATTTGTCAGATATATAGTTTGCAAATATTTTCTCACCATCTGTAGCTTCTTTGTAGCTCTGCATAGTATCTTTTGCAGAACAAACTATTAATTTGGATGAAGTCCAACCTGTCAATTTTGTTTTCTTTTATGGATCAAACTTTTGCTTTCAAGTCTAAGAACCCAGGGGCATTCTACCTCTGAACTACACCTCCTCCCCCAGCTCTCCAGCCTATTTTATTTATTTATTTTTTTATTTTGAAACAGAGTTTCTCTAAGTTACCACAGGTTGTCTTCCAACCTACAATCCTCCAATCTCAGTCTCCTAAAGTACTGGGATTACAGGCATGCACCACTGTGCCCCACCTATTATATTTTTCTAGTAGTTTTATAATTTTATGTATAAGTCTGTGATTCATTTTTGTGACTCTTCTTGTTTTATTCTTCTTTTTCAAACTGTTTTAGCTAATTTGACTCTGTTTTTATATAAATTTTAGAATATTATTTCTATGTCTATTAATAACTTTGATGGGATTTTTTTTAACTTTTTATGTTCATTTATTGGTGCATTGTAATTATACATTTTGATATATGTCAGGGTATGAACATCATACATGCACACGTTGCACATTTAGCCCTCCCTCCAATCCCACCCTATTCCCTCCCCCTTCCCTCCCTTTCATGC
>PVJS01002245.1:0-86500 GCA_004027185.1 Glis glis
CAGGGGCGTTCCACCTCCGCGCTACGCCCCTGGCCCTATTTTTTATACTTTATTTTGAAACCGGGTCTCACGAAGTTGCAGAGGGCCTCACTAAGGAGGGAGAGAGAGAGAGAGAGAGAGAGAGACAGGGAGAGAGAGAGTGAGAGAGCTGAGGCTGGCCGCGAACCCAGATCCTCCAGTCTCCGCCTCCCAAAGTACTGGGATTACAAGCGTGCGCCACCATGCCCGGCGAGAGGCATATAATTTAATTTATAATATATTCTAATCATTCCATAATAGCTTTCACAAAGCTGTAGTTCTGTGGTAGCTACACCCTGACCTAAATGCCTGCACTCCTGCCTGCCCCCCAGGCTCTGAGCTGCTGGAATACAGGTCCCTGATCTAGCAGGGGGCCCTCTAAGTGAATAACCTGGCTCTGGAAATGTTCCTTGCAATTCAGAGAGGAATTTTATCCTATAGGCACCTATCTTAGTCTGTTTTAAGCTGCTATAAAAGAATGCGTGAGCTTGGATAATTTATAAGAGATTTATTTCTTACAGATATTGAGGTTGGGAAGTCCAGGTAGAAGGGCCTGCATATGGTGAGGGCCTTCTTGCTTCATTTTCCCATGGAAAAAAAACTAGGAGGGAAAGAGAACACCAGAGAGCGGGGTTGTGGGGTTGAACTCACTTTCTTATAATTATTATGAATGCATATTAATTATACTAACTAATGGATTTGACTTTATTTCCATAATACAGATATTCTGCATTGATCATTTCCATTCCTACCACCCTCCATTTCCTCCCCCCCTCCTCCTTCTCATCTGATTCCATTTCCCTTCCCTGATAGTCCCTCTTCTCCATTTCTGGAGTCCCCCCTTTCCTTTCTGTGTTTGGATTATTTCATTTAACATCCTAACCTCCCCTGAGCTCATTTTCATAACAAACTCATCCTCATGGTAACAAGCTATTTCTGCAATAATGTCCTCAATCCATTTATGAAGACAGAGCCCTCATGACCTAATCACCTCTTCTTAGGCCCCACCTCTCAACACTGTTGCATTGGGCTTTAAGTTTCCAACACACAAACTTGGGATGGATATATTCAACCCACAGCAACATCAGACTAGACCGCCCCATGTACCCCAGGTGCAGTCAGAACCAACGTCAGTGGCTCTCCTACTAAATCATCGGTTTGACTTGATTGCTCCTGCAGAGTAAGAGGCAAGCTCGCACCTGAGGGCTCAGCTACCAGGATTGGGGGACTGTATTAGTCAAGGTGTTCTAGAGTAACAGAACTCACAGGGTATGTATATTATAAAAGGGGATTGATTTATCAAGTCACCTTACACTCAGAAGTTGCATAGTCCCAAGTAGCCTCCTGCACACAGAGTCAGAGGAACCAGCAGCTGGTCGAGTGGTCCCAGAGGTGGGGTCTCAGAATAGGAGTGGCTAGTGATGCAGTTATAGTCTAGAATGGAGAGGCCAGGAAACTCCAGTTAAAAGACCAAAAGGGCTGAAGTCTGCTATCTCAGGTGAGAGCGGAGGCACCTTCACTCAGGAAGAACCGTGCTTGCCTGTGCGCTGCTTCCTCCTTCTTTCCATCCAGGTCCTCAGCCTATTAGGACCTTGCTGCCCACATTCAGTGAGGGAGCCCCCCAAATTTGCTCTTCCACATGCCGATCATCTCATCAGCACACCCAAAGTCACATAACCTTAGGTGTTTTGCAATCTAGTCAAGTTGACATCCAGATCAACAGGGACTGAGACCCTTGGGCCTTTCGCCTTCCTGCCTTTCTCCCTCAGCACTCTTCTCACAGTTCTCGGCATCAGCTTGCGCCATCTTTCCTCATGAAGAACTGGCAGACTCCCCTGGTCATGAGAAGAATTCTTCCCAAAGGGAGTTGAGGCTATGCAACACCCTAGCTCCCAGGATGGTGACCTAGCTCCCAGGCTTGGTCTCCTGGTCCCCTCCCACAAGAGAGGAAGGAAGCAAGTAGCTCTACTGTCTTAGCATCCTGCCCCGGCCCACAGTCTGGTTGGTCCTGACTTCTTCATCTCTTATCTAGAGATGCTCACATAATGCAGTGCAAGAGAGAGTACTATTATAAATAACATGGGTCTATTTTATATGTGACAATTGTTATTTAAACTATGTATTTTGAAGCTATTTTATTATTTTGCTAATATTTCCTTATTATTTTAGGAGTTGAAGCAGGTAAGGTGTGCAGGATTAAGCATGATAAGCCACCAATAATGGCCTACATTATTTGCATAATATACCACTGAATAATTAACCTTTTATTTAATGTGCTAGGATCATTTTTTAAAAAATAGTGTTTGGGGCCAATAAATTTGTCATTCAAACCAAAGTGACAATAAAGAATTGCTTTTGCCTTGGCAAAATTACTGAGACATAAGTGAAGGTGTTTCATGTGTCACCCACATGCTTGAGCAGTTTTTAGTTTTATATTAATCTTTCTTTTTGTGATGTTATATTGCCTTGCTCCGTACAAATCTCCCCACTTCAGGAAATACTAATGTAAATCTATTTTCAAATTACCTGAGACATTTGAAATCCCCAAGAAGATCTCTACAAGAATTCAAAAATCTTTTATAAAATTCTACAAAGCTTCAACAAAATTTCAGTTTTATGCTTAAACTTGGATAATAAATTATACTTATATATGTTATTACGCATTACTTTTGTTGTAGGCTATTTCATATTGCATCTTCCTTTTCCAAGTTTTTAATAACTTGATACTAATTAACTTGTAAAGTGATTTTGTTGTTAATGTGGCCAAATAAGGTAACTATTGCTCTATAGAAAAAAGTACACCTGACCACCATCATGATGGGATGAATGTTCCTGTCACACATTAACAGAATAGTTCTGGCAGAGTTTAACTAGAAGTTTAGGTTAATCTAATAAATATTTTCTTTTTTTTTTTTGCGGTACCAGGGATTGAAACCAGGGGTGTTCTACCTCCGCACTACACCCCCGGCCCTATTTTTTATACTTGATTTTGAAACCGGGTCTCATGAAGTTGCGGAGCGCCTCGCTAAGTAAAAAGAGAGAGAGAGAGAGAGCTGAGGCTGGCCACGAACCCGGATCCTCCGGTCTCCACCTCCCAAAGTACTGGGATTACAAGCATGCACCACCACGCCCGGCCTAATAAATATTTTCTTTGCAACAAAACCAGAAGTGATATTTCTGAATATCTGTCAATCGTTCTTCTATTTAGATTGATAGCAACAATTAACTTGGCCAAATACTTCTTGGAAGCAATGTCCAGAGCACAAGGTATCCCCAACCTCAGATAAAAGGTCACCCCTAGAATCAAAGGAGAAGGTTAAACAGTCATCTTCAGGAGGTTGAACCTAATAAAGAACCAGATAAAATGGATGCCAGTCACCTGTGAAAGTCCTTCTAGAAAGGATATTATTCTAACAGATGTTTCATTTAAAAGTATTGCTGATGAGAATAGTGTCTTCTGAAATCCATGTGCTGAGCCTTCAGTCTAAAAAGCAATGAATATAGGGAAAGCTACACTTAAATATTTGAAATTTGACTGTCATTAGGCAACATTGAACTGATGTCTTTTGACAGAATGAGGAAAAGAAGGAAGTTGGCTAAGTGAGTACTAGTTAAGTATTTACTTAGTATCATTCAAGAAATATTCTCATCATTTAAGCACCAGTATTCTAGTCACCAGTACATGAAGACAAATTTGTTTTACTATCCTTACTAATGACATAAGAATTTCTGTGAGAGAGGAAGAGTGCCTCGAAAAACTACCTTATGTTCTCGAAATATGAGATATTATCAGAGGGCATGGATATTGGCAAAGGACAATTTGATTTATTTGCCTGAGAAAAGAAGAGTAATTTGTAGGATTTGTGCCTAAAAGGAAATGGGAAAGATAAGTAAAGAGCACTGAGAAGAAAGGAGAAAGAGAAGAGTAATGGAATCTCCAGGGATGGATGTAAATATCCATTACATCGCTTTCTCACTGCTGTTATGTGACCTTCTCTCGCTCATTTCAAAGTCATTAGTAAGGTCTACAGGGTCATGATCACTTTTTGATCACGGAGTGTATGCTTGTGGGTGGGTGGGCATTCAATTTGAAGAAGAGTCTGAATTTTATACCTTGGTCATCAGGGTGTGTAACAGAAGTTGCCAAAGTAAAAGAAGGCAGGGATGCAGGAAGGAACAGAAGAAGGAGGAGGAAGGAAAAAGGGGAAGAGAGAAAGAAGAGAAGGAGAGAGGAGAGAAGGGAAGCATCACTTTGAAAGTAGAGAAAATAATTCACAGAAATCTTTGTGACTGCCGTAAGTTGAGAAATTGGGAGAGGTTCTGGGCCAATGTTATTTGGATCTCAAGATACAGGAGGCTTAACAATACCTCACTGGCACTAAGAAGAGATGCTCTTTGTGAAGTCGGGGTGCTTTCCTAAACTCTTCTAGCACCTCTTCGTTATTCAATGTCTTTTGCTCTGATGCTGGTAGACCCTGCCTTGCCTACCTGCCTTGATGACAATGACAGTTGCCTGAAGCTAGCCACACCGGTGAGCAGGGAGGATAGCAATTTTGTTGCCATCACAGGGCAGGAATTGGAATTGAATGTTAGGCTTGGATTGATTTCACCAGGAATTCTACTCCTTCGTAAGAATGGCCCAGGGCATAGAATTCCATCTGAAATTACCCTGGCTCCCCTGTTCCATGTCCACTCTTCTATCAGTAGACCCAGACCTTGGACCCAATGCTATTTGATCAGAGCCATGACTTAGCACCTTAACAGTTCTATACTTTGGGGGTCACAGAAACTATATTTTAGAGTTTTCCACAAGTATAGGTCTTTCTGATACTGCTATGGTCCCACCACCAGATTGAGTCTCCTGGTAATCCCCTAAACCTGGCTCCTAGCTGGACAGCTACTTCTCTAGGACGCTGTGTCTTGAATCACACAGCTGTGACCGCTGGGGACAGTCTCAGCAGCCTGTGATGTTTTCCAGCCGGTGTCTCTTGTCCTTGAACTGAGTGTTCCAGAGTCAAACTCATCACGTGACATAATATCATCTCCATTTCTCAGAGAGAACTGCAGCTCAAAGCTGTTAGGAAGTTACTCAAGGTCATCTAACTAACTGAGGTTCTCAGAAACAGTTTTGTCTAAATCTAGACCATATGTTCTTTCCACATTGCCACCCAGCCTCTTATTATTTATATTTCGAGTCATTCCAAAAAGAATTTGAGGTTTTTAAAATTAATAACTGAATTCTGGTGTATAAATCAGCCTCCTGTGCACTTGAGTAGTAAGAATAAATTTTACTGAAATTTATCCTAATGATAAACTGGCCTTCTTCTAGTATTCTGGATCAATGGTGAATTTGCCAAAATGCTAACCACCCATGAGGTCACCGGGAATAACCCCGTGATCTGTCCCAGGTGTGGGAACTACAATGGGAATAGTTTGGCCTCCACTGGTATCCAGGTAACCACAGGCACTGTGGATAATGCCATTTAAGGGACTATTGAGCACTGAGACTTGAGGTCCAGTTGCAATTATCCTCACTCTTGACAAGTCACCTTAACAGCAAATTGAGCTCAATGATTAGACCTCATCTTCAAGCTCAGAATAGCGGCACCAGGGAGTCCTGAGTCAGTCCTTCCGATGCATTCTCACATTATCTTGTCATATTGCAGTACTATCCTGCTGCTAGTACTGAGATGCCTACATAATCTGCCTCGCTCTCTCAGCAGATCTTGATTTTTGGAAGCACAATGGGTATTTTATGTGTTTCACAGACACATTTGGCCCTACTTCCTATTCTCAAAAGCAATTCTCGCTGGGTCTCTTTTATATAGAACTTTGACATTTTCTTCCTTTTTAGTGGGCCCATTTTATTGGCTCTCTATCTAGAGAGTTATCTCCAGCAATCTGATTAATACTGGGAATGTTCTTAACATTATGCATTAGCTGATTTACCATCCAGGCCTCCTCAGCCAATATTTCAATTTCACTAAAATGGAAGGAAAAATTTTACCAAAATTGCAAATAGCAAAGCCCTTCTTTTCTTGGCCTGCTCTTTCTTCTTTAGTTATCACAGTGGTTGAGAACATAATCTCTACATTCACAGCTGAGCACAAATGCAGGCACCAACAATGGCCAACCATGTGGTCTTGGGCATATTCCCTAATCTGTCCAAACCTCAGTTTCCATTGCTGTTAAATGAGGTTAATTCTAAGCTGGGTGTGGTGGCACACCCTTGTAATCCCAGTACTTGGGAGGCTGAGACCTGAGGATCCAGGTTCCTGGCCAGACTCAGCTACTTAGTGAGGCTCTCCGCAACTTATTATTTCCGCAACTTATTATTATTATTTTATTCTTTATTTCAAAATAAAGAATAAAAAATAGGGCTGGGGGTGTAGCTCAGAGGTAGAATGCCTCTGGGTTCAATTCCCAGTACCGCAAAAAAAAAAAAAAAATGAGGTTAATTCTATCTACCTTGTAGTAGCTAATTACGGAAATGTATATGAGGCACTTAGAATCTGGTACAGAAATAAGTGCTCAGAAAATATTAATTATTATTATTCTTATAATAGGCATGGTGGCACACACCTGTAATCCCAGTACTTGGCAGGCTGAGAAAGGAGGATCACAGGTTCAAAGCCAGCCTCAGTAAAGTAGCGAGACTCTTAGCAACCTAGTGAGACCCTGTTTCAAAACAAAAAATAAAAAAGAGGGATGGAGGTTTAGCTTGGAGGTAGAATGCCCCTGGGTTTAATCCCCAGTACCACAAAAAAAAAAAAAAGAAAGAAAAGAAAAGGAGAGAGAGAGAAATCAAATTGTTTCTTGGGAGGTATTTGTGTATCTAAGGAATTTATATGAGTTCACGGATTATGGTTCCATTTAGGTTTAATAGGTCTCTTACACTCTGCTTTCCCCTGTATGATTAATATATTTCACGGATGACTGGCAGGGTAATCTCTCTAAGACCAGGCATTAATCTGGTTACACCCTGTTCAAAGACTTCAGTGAATCCTCTTCGTCAAATGAATGAAGACTTCAATGAATCCTCTTCATCAAATAATTCACACACATACTCTCTGTCTTGAAACTCCCACCCCCCTTTATTCAAGGGGCCTTAAATGTTAACTGTAGAGACTCTAGCAGTGGGTTTGGTGCATAATTAGCACATATTAAGCCTTGCTTTGCCTTCTGTTCCTTGAATATTACTGCCCAGTTCAGCTATTCCTTCTACTTGTGTGTAAGCAAGTACATTTCAGTAGTTCCAGAATATCTCCAGTATTTCCCATCTCCCTCCACTTCTCATCTCATCTGTCAAAACTCTGCTTTTCCTCCAAATCAGCCAAAATATTAACTCATCAATAATTTTTGCCTGTAATTTCCATTTGAACCAGCTCTGAGGATTTCCTGAAAAACCTTGTATTTTGTTTGTTTTGTTTTGTTTTGTGGCACTGGGGATTAAACTCAGGAACATCCTACCTCTGAGCTATAACCCTAGCCCTTTTATTTATTTACTTATTTATTTATTTTTTGTTTTGAAATAGGGTGTTGCTAGGTTTCTGGGTCTCACTATGTCGTTGAGGCTGTCTTCGAGACTGCGATCCTCCTGCCTCAGCCTCCCAAGTGTTAGGATTATAGGCATGTGCCACCATGCCTGGCTCAAAACCTTGTATTCTTATATACTTTATTACATGCCCTGGAAAGTCTCCAAAAATTCCATACCACTTTGGAAATGCTAGAGAATTCCAATGCTACCAAAAGCAATGGTGTTGGGGCAATGATCTTTTGGAAATCCACCACCCTTCCAAATTTAGCACTGACTCGGGTTTGCATAAGTGAAAGAAACATCTTGGGCTTTGAAGTCTAGCAGACCTGGGCTTAAATCTTATCTATTGGATTTAACAATTACTAGGCCATGAGCATTTACTTAATGTCTATGAGAATTCATTTGCTCTAATAGGATTACTAATGCCTGCTTTTGAAATTTTATTCTGCAGATTCTAAGTAATATAGGAAAATCCCAGTGCCTAGAGAAAGTATATGCTAAATGGCAAACACTATTATTATTACATCCACTGGCAAAAGTATTGTCCCTAAGTGTCAATTATTGAAGTGTGGTCCTTACTGAAGCCTCTTAGCTGGTCAAGAAGTCCATATAGTTTATCCAGGACCTGCATGTTATGTGTCAGTCAAGGAGTTCAGTTGGGCTATGGCTGAGTGTCAATTTCAAAGCCATCCCTTGCTTTGAGGAGCCCAGTAAGAGTCTTCCTGAAGAATATGTATCACGTTCATAAATCTAACAAACCACAAAAGAGATTATTTTGACTCAGTATCATATCCACATTTTCTCTGAGAAAACAGACTTGCAGAAAAATGAGCTGCTCCCACATCTTTGAATTGAGGGATCTGTCATTTTCTTTTTTTTTTTTTTGTCATTTTCTATTTTCACTTTGTAACTGGGAAATGTGTGGCCGAGGAGCTTGTTAACCTTTCAAACCTAATGACAGAACTAGGTTTAGAAGCCCGGTCTTCTGACTCCTATAACAACATCCCCATCAGAGACACATGGTTTTATAAGGGCCTAGCGTAGCATTGGCATACTCATTAAGTATCAATTTAATTTCCTTTTGTTTTCTTTCCCATCTATTCTGAGTTGAATCTCTATTAACTACAATGGTTCCAAAGTTGTTTCAATCAGGAAGATGTTTTTATTTTTGAAACAGAGGATAGGGATTTAAAATGATAGCAATAAAATGTCTTTTTTTATTGTGCAGTGGTGAAGTTGTTGATTGCTCATGCCATGGAATCAATTTGGCTAAAGAATTCAAACTTTAAAGAAAAGTCTCTTCACAGCGGATAAGAAACAGGCATTCCCTTTTTTAGTGTAGAGAAAATTGGAATATAGATAGATGGAAGTTATGTCTAAAAGATAGAAAAACCTTTTAAAATTTGCATATGGCTGCTTTTTGACATCACATAAAGTCAAAATAAAATTTTACAAGTCTTAGAAAATCAAAGTAGAGGAATGAAGAACAACACGCAGATTTGCTGAGCCTTTTAACATCACTCACTCATTTGGCCGCAATGCTTCGATAATCCTCATTGTTTCTAAATATATATGTGTTTCCCCTCAAAAATCATGGTTGCTTTGGAATGTTTATCCTCTTTAAAGTAAATGAATTACTTCACAATCCATTGACTGACAAATTAACTCTTTTGAGACAAGATGAACAATCATGTTAGATTAAAATTTCCTCATTGATGAACATTCCAGGATGTCATTTACCCAATACCCACATGCTTGTAAAATAACAACAACGACAACAATAATAATAATGATAGATATTAGTGTCTGTGCAGTTTCTTGATAAATTAGCATTTTGAGTGGGCGAAATTCAGATGCGTATTTAAAAGCCTTTAGGTAAACATAGCCTAATCCCTGCATTTCTTGGGAAAAAAAAGAAAGCTCTTTTCTTTAATGTTTTCAGTTTTTTGCAGTGCTGGGGATTGAATTTAGGGCCTCACACATGCTAGGCAAGCACTCTACCACTGAGCTACATCCCCAGCCCTTTTCTAATGTTTTGTAGGTCAAGATTAGGTGAATCTGAAGGAATACAATCTTTTTACTGGACCCAGAGGGGCCTCAGTCATTCTGTCATCTTAAGCAATCACTCACTCTTCCTTCAATGTTGACACCAAAGAAAAGCTGAGATTACTGGAGAAGTGGTTGGATTATTCTCTAGGTCTATGAAGACCTAAAACCTAACTAGGTCACAACTCCGCCAATACAGTGTCTTCAATATGAAACAGTCAGTCAGCAAAAGCCTCCCATTGGTGACAGGGAGGAGAGAATGTGGCAGGCACTCTGTTGTCTATATATCACCCTTTACTTCTTCCATCATAATCCCAAGTAGCTGTGATATCAATGTTTCCTGGTTAAAAAAAAAGAAAATCCCAGCTCCCTCTGCAGTAAGCATGGCCAGTGACACCCTCTAGCTAAAGAAATGTAAGTGGAAGTCATGTGTAGCTTCTCAAAAGTTCTTTAAAAGCAGGTTGGCAAACACCCGTGGTCCTTGGCCCTTTCCATTCTCCACACATGGAACACTGATGTGATTCTAAAGGTGGAGCAGCCAGATTTCAACCTTGAGCACACAGGCATGAAGAATCTAACCACAGGTGGAGTGAAAATGTAAAAACAGTGAGGGTCTAGGGCGGTATGAGTCATTTCACCAGTTTCTTCCTGCAT
Source organism: Glis glis (assembly GCA_004027185.1). Taxonomy (NCBI): domain Eukaryota; kingdom Metazoa; phylum Chordata; class Mammalia; order Rodentia; family Gliridae; genus Glis; species Glis glis. Next base: position 10,256 of record PVJS01002245.1, read on the forward strand.
CATGCACTTCTTAGTCTAGGAGACAATAAGAAATCATCAAAGGAAACCATCAAGAGCCTAAAGAGAAAGCCTACAGAATGGAAGAAGATCTTTGCAAGCTATCCCTCTGACAGATGTCTAATATCTAGGATATACAAAGAACTTAAAAGACTTTACACTAAGAAAACAAATAATCCAATCAAGAAGTGGGCAACTGAAATGAACAGACACTTCACGAAAGAAGAGATACAAATGGCCAATAGATACATGAAAACATGTTCAACATCATTAGCAATTGGGGAGATGCAAATCAAAACTACTCTAAGATTTCATCTAACCCCAATTAGAATGGCAATCATCAAGAAGTCAAACAACAACAAATGTTGGCGAGGTTGTGGGGAAATTGGGACTCTTCTACACTGCTGGTGGGATTGCAAACTAGTTCAACCACTATAGAAATCAGTGTGGAGATTTCTCAGAAAACTGGGAATGGATCTACCACATGATCCAGCTATACCACTACTGGGTATCATACCAAAGGGATTGAAACCAGAAAACTACAGTAATATATACATACCCATGTTCATAGCAGCATAATTCACAGTGGCCAAATTATGGAACCAACCTAGGTGTCCATCAACAGATGAGTGGATTACAAAATTGTGGGAAATACACACAATGGAATTCTACTCAGCAATAAAGAAGAACAAAATAACATCATTTGCAAGAAAGTATAAGGATCTGAAGAACATTATGTTAAGCAAGATCAGTCAATCACAAAAAAAGAAGGGTCATATGTTTACATTAATATGTGCAACCTAGGGAGTAGTGGGGACACACAAGGGACTCGGGTTGATAATGAAGAACCCTCAGTGGGGCAAAGGAAGTGGTACAAGGGAAGGGGAAGGGCAAGAAAGAAGCAAATCAGTGGAATTACTATCATAAACAATATGTACATGGGAGAATAAACCAACATCGTTCTCGGTACTTCATACGGGTAGGAGGAGGCAGGGGGGACACTAAGAGCTGTGTGCATGTATGTTAACATCAAATTGATATTCGCTGTGATGTAAGACTCCAATGCACCAATAAAAGCATGTTAAAAAAATAAAATAAATTAGGAAGCTCTGATTTACAGATTTAAAAAAAAGAAAATTAATCCCATCAAAAAAAGTTCTAATTGGAAAAATCACAAGAAATTGATGTCCATCAACAGATGAATGGATTACAAAACTATGGGATATGTACACAATGGAATTTTACTCAGCCAAAAAAAAAGAACAAAATTATGTCATTTGCCAGTGACAAAAAGTGAAAAGTCGGATGTTCTCCCTAATATGCGAAAGCTAGGGAGAATAGGGCATAGGAGGGACTCCAGACAAAGGAGAAACCTTACATGAGCAAAGAAGGAGACCTAACTGAGAGGGATGGGGGGGGAGTGGGAAACACCCTAATGCACAGGATGTACATACACAAATTTATCAAAGTCAATCACTATGCTGAGCACAAGAAGGAGGGAAGGGGGAGGGAATAGGGGTGGGAATTGGGAGAGGGCTAAATGAGTGTTGTGTGCATGTATGATTCTACCACCCTGAAACTCATCAAGATGTATGATTACAATGCACCAATAAATAAATAAAAAATAAATTTTTTGTTATGTGCATTGAACTTCATTCTTTTTCTCCTGAATGACAAGTTTATTCATCCTGTGAAGAAGACTGAAAACTAACATTGCTTATTCCTTGTGGAGTCATTTTATGACAGGAATAGACACTTTAATTTATCTACAGCATAAAGATTTCTGTACTGATTGTGTACATACTAGAAATGTCCACAGGTCTAGTTAAAATAAGAATATTTCACTTATGTTAGATCCAGCAACTGAATTAATTAAATTAGCCAAGAAGACTTATTTTATATGTAATCAAAGCACCCGCTCCTCACTATCTGTAACTATTACTACTACTACTACTACTACTATTACTAAATATTGATATTATAATACTCTTATTAGTGCATTGAACCACCACTGAAATGCACTTAAATGATAAGGGTAAAAGTTCTTATTTCAAATATAAATAACAACAGCAACTCTTACAAACCTAACATCTTAGTGATTATAAAACTTTTCTTTGTCAAGCCATTTTAAATTGAGGCATAATTTATATGTAATAAAGTGCACACATCTCAAATTTTCAGTTCAATGACTTGTCAACTTTACACACTCATTTATTGTCAGTCTTTTTAATATTAGCAATGTTAGCACCATCTCATTATGGTTTGAAATTGACTAAGAACTAATGAGGTTGAAAATCTTGAGATCTGCATATCTTTAGTGAAAGCATTTGTTTGAATTTTCAACTCTTACTTTTACCAGGTTATTTGTCTCCTTTTTGAGTAGTACAAATTCTTCCTATATTTTGAACACAAGGATTTTGTATGTGCGTGTTTTATAACTATTTTCTCACAGTTTCTTTTTCATTTTTTTTCATTTTTATGTCTATTAAGGAGCCAAACTTAAATTTGATCTGCTAAAACTTTGTAAGGAATATTTTGGACCCAGCATTATGGACCATATTAATAAGAGATGTTATACTTTCTAATTAATTATGTTTTGTGTTATCTTTTATTTTGGTATTAGGGCACTTCTGGCCTAACAGAGTGATTTGGGAAGAATCTTCTCTTTTTAGGAAGAGTTAGTAAAATCCTTAAAACTATTTCTCTTTTAAATGTTTGCTAGAATTAACTACTACCGAAACCATCTGAGAATGGAGTGAGCTTTTGTGACTTGAATCTTATAAGAAACTTGTTCATTTCATATGAAGAGCAAATTTATTGCCATAAACCTGTTTGTTTCATTCTCTTATTCTTCTAATGTTTGTATGGTCTGTAATGATGTGGTTCCCTCAGTATTGTAATTGGTAAAATATGCCTCCTTTTTTTTTCTTCATCAGTTTGGCTATAGCTTTTCCAATTTTTTGATCTTTCAAATAACTTGTTTGTTTTATTGATATGTACATTGTTTTAAAGTTTTTTATTTCATTGATTATTCCTCATAGTTATTTTTCTTTCTTTTTGCTTATTTCAAAATTAATTTTTTCTTCTTTTTTCTGAAGGTAGAAACTTATGTTACTGCTTCAATACCTTACAAATAAAAGCATTTTTTGTTCTGAAATTTCCTCTAAACATTGCTATTTGTATCTTACAAATTTCATTATGTAATATTTTCATTTTCATTTAGCTCAAAATAATTTTCATTTCCTATAGAATTTTTCTTTGATCCATGTGTTATTTAGAGATGTGTTATTTAATTGTCAAAGATATGGGGACTTCCTTGATAAATTTCTCCTGTTGATGCTCCACTTGATCCTGTTACATGGAATATACGTGAATGTATGTACTGCTGTTTGGGTAAAGCATCCTGTAATTGTTAATTGTATTAAACAGGGTGAGAGTCAAAGACGTAGAAACTAGACCGGAAACTTTGAAACTACTAGAAGAGGGCATAGGACCAACACTCCAACATCTAGGCACTGGTAGAAACTTCCTCAATAGGACCTCCAAAGCGAAGGGAATTAAAATGAGAATTAATAAGTGGAATGGCATTAAATTAAAAAGCTTCCGTGCAGTAAAGGAAGCCATCAAGAGTCTAAAGAGAGAGCCTACAGAATGGGAGAAGATCTTTGCCAGCTACTCTTTTGATAGAGGACTAATATCTAGAATATACAAAGAGCTTAAAATACTTAACTCTAAAAAAAAATAAAAAATGGGCAATTGAACTACATAGACACATCTCAAAAGAAGAAACACAAATGGCCAATAAATATATGAAACAATGTTCCACATCATTAGCAGTCAGGAAAATGCAAATCAAAACTTCACTGAGATTCAAGTCTAGTACATTCTTACTGATTTTTCTCTTACTCTTCTCTTAATTAATGAAAATAGAGGGTTAGTATTTTCAAATGTTATTGTGGATATGTCTTTTTTCTGTTTTGTCAGTTTTTGATTCCAGTAACCTGAAACTGTTACTGAACACATATACCTTTAGGATTATTACATCTGGTTAATTTGATGTTTTTATAAGTAAGAAATGACCCTATTTATCACTGATAATATGTCTTTCTTTGAAATCCACTTTATATTATATTATATAACCACTGGAATTTTGTTTCATATTTTATTATATATAATTTCCTGTTTTTCCATTAAACTACCTATTCCTTTATATTTAAGCTAGGATTTTTAAAAATAGCATACAATTGGATCTTGATTTTATATCAATTTGATAATTTTTATTTTTTCATTACATTTTAATTATTTAAATTAATGAAATTATTAATGCTTATTCTCTAATATTTTTCTGTTTCAATTTTTGTTACTCCTTTTCCTGTCTTTTTAGTATTGAGTGTTTTTTATTATTTCACTTTATATTCATTGTTGGCTTATGAGCTAAGTTTCTTTTTGAGTTTTTTCATGGTAGTCTTAATGTTTACAATCCAAATCTTTTTTTTTTTTTTTTTTTGCAGTACTGGGGATTGAACCCAGGGGTGTTCTACCTCCGAGCTACACCCCTGGCCCTATTTTTTATACCTTATCTCGAAACTGGGTCTCATGAAGTTGCGGAGGGCCTCACTAAGTAGCTGAGGCTGGCCGCGAACCTGCAATCCTCCTGTCTCAGTCTCCCAAGTACTGGGATTACAAGCATGTGCCACCATGCCCGGCTGAGACAATAACTTCCTAAAAACTCTACCTTCTGTGAAGATATTTTTCCACTCTGATTGTTGGAAACAGCAACTATTCCTGACCCTATGTGAGCACTGGGGATCATTCTGCCTGCTCCTCCCCATGATTGTGTGATTCTTTCTCCTGACTCAGGTAGTTTCCTTACATGCAAACCTAGGTCATTATTCCACCAAGGACTTAAAAGGACCCCGTTGAAGACCTTTGAAAAGATCTATTTCTAGATAGATAGGTAGTAGGTAGGTAGGTAGGTAGATGATAGATGATAGATAGATGATGATGATAGATAGATAGATAGATAGATCTAGGTAGACATTGTGTGTGTGTGTGTGTGTGTGTGTGTGTGTGTGTGTGTGTGAAAGAGAGAGAAAGAGAGATAGAGATTTGGAGAGAGATGAAGTATGTCTCTCTCTGATCCCCTGCTTCACAATTCCAGCTTCCTTGGATTTCCAGACACCAACCTCTTTCTTATTCCTTCACTCAGACTCCTGGGCTCCAGGCATATTTTATAAAATAGGTTACATTTATCTTTGTCACTTTACTAATTTATTTTATCATCTCTCGTATATCTCTAGTCCTTTTCACAGGCCTATGGGCCAAAGAGCTCCCATACCTTTCCTTCAGTGAATTAATTTTTTACACAGTTGTAATCACATTCAGGGATCAAATGTTTTATATTCCAAAATTCCCTCTCTCCTTCCAATCAAAATTCCTCTTTCTTCCGTGAGAGATGGAAGAACATTAATTTGGGTGAAATATAGGATGATAAAGAAGAGGTTAAGAAGTTAGGCCCTATAGTCAAACTCCCTGTGTTTTCCTGTTTTATTTGCTTTGTGGTGCAGGTGATTGAACCCAGGGCCTTGCACATGCTGGTGAAGCATGTAGCTCCCACAGAGTTACAACCCTAGGTCCCTGTGTTCACATTCTGACTCTTATTCTCACTAGGTGTGTGACTAGAGAGTCACTTTAGTCACTCCGAGCTTCAGTATCTCCATTTGTAAAGTAGGAATTATTATGGTACTGTTAGGAGACAATGTAAAGATTGAATAATATTATCCATTTGAAGAATTTTGGTCCATGCCCATGATGATATTAGTTGTTAGTGTTATTGCTTGTGTCATATGTAACCAATGAACCTGTTGGCACTTTTAGAAGACACTTCTACAGTTTTAAGGGATGCCTATTAGTCCAGATAAACATCAGTTTGTTAACATCTTTGCCTTTTCTTTCTTTCTACCCCACTTTCAAGCTGCATGGATACAGAACACTACATGGCAGGTCAATCTTCCCTTGATATTGCAGGGCTGAGGGTTCCCAAGACCACACTCAGGCTTGACACGTCATACAGTCACACTGACAGCTATTGTGAGTGTGACCTATTATGGTCAAAGGATACATAGCAAAATCCGCAAAGGGAAAAGGCATATGGGCAAAGTCCAGATGAAACCTGCTGCAAGCTTCCACGTCTGGACTCCTGTGGGACCCACTTAATTCCCCCACCTTTGAACTGTGACAACAGCTGAAATGTTGTCTACCAGGAAGCTCACTGAAGGCTCAGTGCCCAAGTTTTTTTTTTTTTATTGTAACCTGGTAACACAGGTACTCTCTGCCTAGCACGTCCCAAAATTCCAGACTTCCTTAAGGAAAGCAGATGTTCAAAATAAACCATAATGTTCACATAAAGAACTTACAGTTTCAGCACAGTGAGTCGTTCATTCCATTGAAGGAAAGTTTTGTATCAGGGTAAAGAGCTGTTTGGCAATAAAGTTCCCAGACATCAGCCAAGGCTCAGCCTTGCAGCAGGCCTTCTAAGAAAAGCAGAAGCAGGCCTGCTGTGTTCATTCTTTTCTGCATAGTCATCTTCAAGCTTTAAAGTCAGCTTCATAAGGATTTCCGCCTCACTCAAAGTTCTCCAAACCTCCCAACAGCTGGAATGCCAGGTAACAAAGAAGAAGGGAAAGGTACAGAGTCCAGGATTATCAGCACTATTTTTTGCATCCTAATCCCAGCCCAGTACAACATTTTTTATGAGTCATAGGTTGCTGCAGACATTTTTTTAATGTGCCACTGTGTTAGCAGCAAGATTTTGAAAGAGATAAAGCCTACTGCAATAAAATCATACTTGGTATTTCAAAAGAATATTTTGGTTAGGCAGTCTCTATCTCAGTTCTGTCAGTTATCAGACCATGTTTGTTTTTACTGTTGCTATTAGAAATAAAATGGTATGCTTAAGGTGGAAGATTTACACACAATAACCCTATTCATTTACTTGCAAATATCGGCTACCTTGGAAACAAGTTGATTTTTGCTTTTACTTTTACCTTATTGACATACAAGGAAGAAAGATATTGACATGATACATGTCTATAGGATTAGATATTTGCCTGTGGTCCTGCTAGTAATATATTCTATTCCTAATCACTAGGTGGAGAAAACTAAAGATTCATCTTGTGCAACACATTGAGATCTACAGCTTAACTAATGATGTGCTCACTTGTCTGACACATTATCCCATGAAAATTTATTTCAAGAAGGAATATATATATATATATATTCAATGCAACTGGAATCACATTTTGGTGGATTACAGCAGTGCTCCAACCTAGGCCTGGATTCTGAAATTAATAACAACTACAAACCTTATGTTTTAAACTTCACATGTTTGAAACTTTAAAGGCTACATATTTAAACAATTAATTCAATTGAATTAAGCCAAAGCTCGAAAAATTATAAATTTACATGTTTATATTATTCATAGTCGAAATGCATACACACATACCTGTGTGCATGAGTTTTAGTTACTGAAAACATTGTAACTGACTACTGTAATCTGTTTCTGTTCTCCCATATTTGGATTCTACTTCCGTCACATATATTTTAATTATTTCTTTCCTTCTACTTTCTTTACTTTTCAACATTTCTACTTTTTTAATGTGTGTCTTAAGACTCTGGTTTCTCTTCTAAATACTATTTGAGCTTTACCCCATTTCATTAGAGTTTCGTTTTGTCATTTTAATATTTTTAAGATTTCTTCTTTGACCTATAACTTATCTAAACATCTGGATTTTAAATTTCCATTCATGTGAAGTAGTAAAATAAGTTAACAAATTTCTAATTAATTACACTGTGATCAGAAATATTTGTCCAAAGTATACTGGTTCTCTGAAATTTACTGACGCTTGCTTTACCTCTGAATATGTGGTCAACTTCATCCTCAAGTCATACTTTTCAGAAATACTGGAATACTTATTATACCCTGAAAGTGCCACGTTCTCCCACCTGGAATTTTTATGCCTTTGCTTGGAATTTCAGACTTTTCTCTGTATTCATTCCATATCACAGTACTAATCAGCTTCCCTGAATCCTTCTGATCAAGTTAAAGATTTCTTCTATATGTTCCCTTATGGATTCTGCTTCCATTTTAATAATATTCACTTGCCATGTAAAGTTTCCTTTGAGTGTGGTGTGCCCTACCATTTGTATCAGGATCACCTAAAGTGCTTTTGAAAAATACAGGTTTATGGTTTTACCCCAGATCTATCAGAATCTCAGATCTATTGAATTAGAATTAGTAGAGCTCAGGAATCCACAATTCCATCAAGTATCACTGATGATTCTTGTGGACCCTCAGGATGATGAATCATTGAGTCATGTTGTAATCATTTTTTGGTCTATCATCCTAATGCTTTTTTCTTGTTTGTTTCTGACTATGTTCCCAGAACCTAGCACTGAACCAATAAATGTTAATAAATAAAAGAATAAGTGTGGCAAAAGCATATAAATACTAAACCCAGCACTTGCCTCTATGTATGACTTCAGGGAAGGCTACTTGTTCAACCCAGTGTTGAGTCTGGGCAATTCTGCTAGCTTTTAGTGCTAACACTTTAGTGTTAACACTTTATAGGGTTTAGCTGGTCAAACCTACCTAAGTTAGCTCATTCATGACTTCAAAGTCTCAGAATTGTTAAGAGACCATTTAATATAAACAAGTTAATCCCTATCATTATACAGAAGTATAATCTGAGAATGTAAAGTTAGGTTGCTTGCCTAGAAGTTTAGCAGGAAGATGACAAAATTGAGACCAGATTCTTTATAATGTGTTCATGAGCGAAATGCAGAAATGATGAAGAATACTTGGGAAGAAAGAGAGGGTGGGGTGAGGAAATACCAAGATAAATCTTACCTGGTGTATCTTGGTTTGTTGAGATGTTAGATAGACCCACCTGTAAAATGCAGGTAAGTGGGGATCAAAATCAATCACTTCAGTAATACACACAGACAATACTAATACATAGAATAAAAAATTAAGAAAACCTATGCTAGAAACTTTCTAGTTTCTGTTTTATGTCTTTTTCTTCCATATCTAAGCAATAAAGTTTAAATTATAAACAGATAACTATTGCCACCTAAGTTGAAAATATAAATTAATAACTAGAAAAAGGGAATATGATTGATAAGTACTTTTTTCTTTGGTTCAAATTAATTTAAGTTTCATATGGGCTCAGATTAATTTTACTTGGCTCTAGTTAAACTAGTATACTGATTCAGTGAAGAAATTCTACCCTGTGAGATGTTTCTAAATGTCTTTAAACTTATCTACTTGTTTCTCTTCCCTCCAAAATATACCACCAGATGGCAGTAAATGCACCAGCTATTCTTTGAAGAATGGTTAACAACCTGCTGAATTATACTAAATTTATGTCCAAGTATTTTGTTAAAGTTTCATTGGCAGGAGGAAAACATGCAGAAAAAAACAAGGTTGAATATTTTGTATGTTAAATTAAAGATACAGTCACAAGACCAATGACAAAGCAAACTTCAAAAGAAGTAGCAAAGTGGAAAATACAGAACACTGACCTTTGTAAAAAAAAATACATAAATTGAGCCAATGAAAAGTGAAAAGGCCAAAACAGCCACATGTTGACTACATTTCAGTGAAGTTTTGCCTTTTTATACTTGGTAAATTATTATGTCTTTGAATTAATTACACAGATTTCACTCATGGATATTTTTATTTCCTCATAGTTCAACCAAAACACTTGAAATAGATAACAGGAATGATTGAATCCTTCTAAACCCATATATATTTTCAATCTCTTAAACTGACTGAAATCAGTCAAAAAGTTAAGCTTTAATTCTACCCTTTATTACAGCAGCACATAGAAGTATTTCTTTAGCTTAATCCGGGCAAACAGATTCCAAGGCTGTCAGAATGGATCAGTGCAATGTGGATGGTGTTAACATAAGCATTGTATTCAAAACAAAGGATGGGATAGCCTAGTCCATTTACATTGGTTGGAACACCTGAGACAATGGGCTTTAGACCTGTGACTTTAAGGTAGATGGAGAAACTGAAGAACATCTAAAGAACAGGAAACACGATCTGTCTGTACTAAGGAATAGTGAACATTAAACCTATGGAAAGGAAATAGAATGATATAATTATCTTCAAATATGTAAAGCGCTGTTATGTGAAAAAGGAGTAATACATTTTGAATGATATCAGAGTACAGCAGGAAAAAGACAGCAGGTATAGACTGTAGTGAAGCTAATGTAAATTCAATACAAAGTAGACCTTCCACTCTCAGTACTTAGAACGTTAAGAACTGAGCAGGTCACTGCTTCCACTATAAACAACTAAAAGTTAGACACAAAACATAGCTGAAAAAGAAAAAGTTGAACATATAACTGAGCTTACAAGAAAGAAAGGGAAATCTCCATGGGCCAGAAATGAAGACAAAAAGAAAGCAAGTTCAACCAGGCGTGGTGGTGCACACCTGTCATCCCAGTACTTGGTAGACTGAGACAGGAGGATCGCAGGTTTGAGGACAGCCTTAGCAACTTAGCAAGATTCTCCACAACTTAGTGAGACTCTGTTTCAAAATAAAATAATAAGAGCTGTGGGTATAGCTCAGAGGTAGGATGCCTCTGGGTTCAATCCCCAGTATAAGAGGGAAGGAAGGAAGGAAGGAAGGAAGGAAGGAAGGAAGGAAGGAAGGAAGGAAGGAAGGGGAAGAAAAGAAGGGAGGCAGGCAGGCAGGCTCAGGCGGGGTTGAAAGGATATAGAGGATAGAGGTGTTATTAACCCCAGAAATTGGCCCCAATGGCCAATTGGGGCCATTGGCTACATCAAAGCAATCATAAAATTTAAGACCTTCCTGGGCTCCAGAGAGACATGGAGTTGGAACAGAACTCCTTGCATAAAGCAAAAACTTATAAGGGCTGTACCTCAGTGAAATGGTGGCTAGAGAAAACTCTGTCCATCAATTCAGAAATAATTTTGTCTCTGGAAGGGACCTCTTTCAGGGCCCAGGATGCCCAGGCTTCCCAATGTAAGACATACTGTTCTCCCAGCTGATGTTCCCCAGAAATGGTATTTGCCACCATTTGTACCATGGAACAGGTGAGTGCCTGAGCTCCTAGTCATTTGTACCATGGAAATTATCAAGTTTGTCAGAATCCTGAAACTCAAGTCAGGATCTGGCAAAGAGGGTCTTTAGATGGGATCCTTGATACATATTCATAAATATGCATTTTAGTTTTTGTTAAGTGACATATTCCATAATATTATAGAAGTTCTCCACATGCTATTAGACTAGTACCACTGCTAGAGTCAAACCCTGACTTCTGAAGAAAAGGAAACAAAGCCTCAAGTCTGGAATATTTTACTGTTTCCCATTTTGAGCTACAGATGTTAAAAGAGGAAATAGAGACCTGGCTTTTGGGAGGCCCCTCCTGATTTTAAACAAAAGCACTTTGAAGTTCTGTCAAGTAATTTATCATCATTGCCGGGCATGGTGTCACATGCTTGTAATCCCAGTACTTGGGAGGCTGAGACAGGAGGATCACAGGTTCCCAACTAGCCTCAGCTATTTAGTGAGGCCCTCTGCAACTTACTGAGACCATGTTTCAAAATATGAATAAAAAATAGGGCCAGGGGTGTAACTCGGAGGTAGAATGCCTCTGGGTTCAATCCCCAGTACCACAAAAAAGTAATTTATCATCTTCAGCTATATTTAGTTAGTTGTTTTATGGTTGCAAAAATATTAACAAGCTAAGTGTGGTGTCGCATGCCTGTAATCCCAGTACTTGGGAGGCTGAGACAGAAGAATCACAGGTTCAAGGCCAGCCTCAGCAACTTAACAAGGCCCTCCACAACTCAGTGAGACCCTGTTTCAAAACAAAAATAAAAAGGGCTGTGGATACAGCTCAGAGATAGAATACCCCTGGGTTCAATCCTCAGTACCACCAAAAAAGGAAAAAATAAGCACTAACAATAGCAGCTCCCAGGGACTGTGTGAAAACTTAGTATGGGCCACAAGTATTTTGTATTACTTTGTATAGTCTTTATTTTTTTCATTTTATACTCGGAAAAATACTACGAGGTTGGTATTATTAAAATGATCCTTAAGTAGATGAAGAGGCCAACAGTTAGTAAAGTTTAAAAATTTGATCCAAGACCACACCACAGGCAAGAGGCAAAATGAAACTTGGGTCAGCCTTCAAAGCCCCAGCTCCCAACTCTGCCCCCCTGCTTACTCTACGTAGAGATAGGTCACGTGACCTATTCAGAGTCTTGTAGACCTGCCCAGTGATAGCATGGACAGACCTGGAAGTTTGTTAAAGATTCCAGGTCTCCATGCTGGAGATTCTGGTCCTGGGATGGGGCCCAGATAACTTATTTTATTAAACAGTTCCTTGGTGATTCTGATGTATAGCTAATTTTGATAATAACTATTATAGAAAAGACAAATTCATACTCCTCATAAATTGGAATAGAATGACTCTAATCCCCTTTCAGTTTGAGATTATTTTAACTATTTGAGAAATTCTTCTTTTTTATTTTGGTACTGGGCATTGAACCCAGAGGCATTCTACCTCCAACTACACCCCCAGCCCAATTGTATCTTATTTGGAAACAGGGTCTCACTAGGTTGTCGAGAGCCGCGCTAAGTTGTCAAGGCTGGCTTGGAACCTGCGATCCTCCTGTCTCAGCCTCTAAAGTACTGGGATTATAAGCGTGCACGACCATGTCTGGCTACTATTTGAGAAATTCTAAAGACCTCTTAAGCCCAGAAAACTAGCCATCCAGAATGAGGATAGGCCCACAGACCTAAGGGGCTTACAAAAAGGATTTCAGTTTTAAAGATATTTTGGAACACTGTAGTACACCCTTGTGTAGTTGTGTTGAAGAATGATAAGAATAAAGAAATCTGCAATAAAGAATGACAAGAATAAAGAAATCTGTTTAATTTTATTTAATCCAAGATTTCTCCAGCTGTCTTAGTCTATTTGGGCTACTCTAACAAAATACCATGTTCTGTTTGGTTTATAAACAACAGACATTTATTTCTCACAGTTCTGAAGGTTCCAAGATCAAGATCCAATTCCAAGATCAAGGCAACAGCAGCTCTGGTGTCTGTCAACAGGCCTGCTGTTTTATAGAAAGCCAACTTTTGAGTCTAGCCTCACATGGTGGAAGAGAAAAGGGATCTTTTCAGACCTTTTTTGTAAAGGCACTAACTTCATTCACAACAGCTAATCACCTCCCAAAGGCTCCATCTCCTGAAACATCACCTTGGTGGGGAAGGGAGGGGGGCAACATAGGAATTTTAGTGGGACACAAATATTCAGCCAGGCGTGGTGGTGCATGCACACTTGTAATCCCAGTACTTGGAGGCTGAGACAGGAGGATCACAGGTTCAAAGCCAGCCTCGGCAATTTAGCGAAGCCCTCTGCAACTTAGTGAGACCCTGTTTCCAAATAAGAAATAAAATTGGGATGGGAGTGTAGCTCAGAGGTAGAATGCCTCTGGGTTCAATCCCCAGTGGCACACACACACACACACACACACACAAATATTCATACCATAGTACCAATGTAGTTGACCAGTAGTTCTGTTTTCCTATAGCAGCTATGAATTCCACAATAGTACTTCAAGAGTCAAGTACAAACATTCAGGGAGGTATATGGGCCAGCTATGGTCAAAGCTTTCTAGCTCAGCTGTGTTCAACTCTTTGCTTCCCAGATCCTCTCTTCTACGAGGCTATACCTTTCTTCCTTCAACCAGCTACCTGTTTTCACAATGACGAACCTGTCTGAGACAACACTCTCTTATCTTTCACTTTGCTTTTAACTCATTGTAAACTGGACCAGAAACTTCCAAGCTATTTAAACTTTCTCAATCAGTATTTCCAAATAGCTAGTCCAGATATCGGAAAAGTATAAAGGGAAACAATAATAGACCAGGAGCTGTCTTCAAATATTTAAGAGGAGCCCCAAGAAAGAGGAAGTAGATTTGTAAGGGACTTGGCATTATCCAACATTAAAATGGAATGTTCCATAAACTAGCAGAAAGTCCCCCATTCCTCGACATACTTAAGCAGTGGCCAGATGACCATGTGTTGGAATTATCTTTAAAAGGGGGTCAGGCCAGAAAATGTAATTCTAAAAGTCGAGTCCTTTTTGAGATATTTCATATTCTTTATACAGTATTTGCTATAGGCAAACAGATTAAATCATGTCTCTGTGGCTTTGACACAATTAGTGCACTCTAGTAAATAAATGAGACAATGGCATAGCCAGAATGACTGCTCAAATATGTAAAGCCAGAGTTAGTGAGGACTCTTGAGAACGGAAGAATTCTGTACTCCATGTAAATGAATGCTCCATGCTAAATAAGCTTGCAAATTTCATTGCAATAGCTTAGCCATTTGACTACGTTTCCGAAAAGTCATTATAGAACTGCATGAACACAGTTTGTACTTGAAAAAAGGCAACACATTTAAGTTGTCTATTTTTATGAAATTAAATGCTTGCCAATAGGTCATATACCATAGGTTAGGGGACATTATTATATTTATATGCTCCTTTCCTTCAAGGAGCAAAGTCCTGTGTAGACAATGGAGCATACACCTATGTGGATAATGCTATAGGAAATACACTTCGTTACATAAAAATCAGGTATTTCCCTAATGTAAAAATGAGGGTATGGTATACTATGTTGAGATCTTCATGTACACACTTTCCTAATGAATTAGCAATTGATTTGATCTTTGCAAAGTGAAGTTTTTTGTATCAGGCAATTTGATGGAAATTAAAATCACCCTCCTGCAATAAACCTCTTTGTGCAACGTTGTTCAAAAGCTGGAAATTTTATAGCTGATCTTAGTTTTGGCAAATCATCAAACAGCTCTCAGCAGACTTATTAATAGAATTTTGCAGTGGAATAAGTTGATGGGGTTATACAAAGAATGAGTAGCAGAATGAGAAAAAAAAAATTAGGATTCCAGGGCCTTCTCATTGGGGAAATAGTGACTTTTATATCCTTGGCAAGTAGAATCTCACCTTAGTTATAACACATAATTTAGTAGTTATTTTCAGTTGAGTAAATATAAAAAAAGCACCAAAATGCCAGTGGCAAGAGTCAAGGGTCATAATAGCAAAGTCAAAAGAAAATCAACAGTTATAGCTTGAAATGATGGCTGTCGGGACATTCTGAATGTGCTGGGGAAGTGTCCCTAAATGAGTTGGACAAGGACAAATGATCAAAAGTAAATGAGCTCCTTGACCACAAGGATGAGTTTCACTCAAGCTTATATCTTCCTGACAGGGAAATAGTAAGCACTAAGTAAATGTTTGTTGAGTTAATAGGTAGATTATTTATTATGCTTTAAAATATGTAATTTAGATGAGGACATAAAATACTTGGGCAAGATGATCACCAAGACAAAGTCCATTTATTAATAGAGCAGAAACTAAAAGGAAATATTTTAAAACCAAAGAAGGGCATTTTTCAGCATCATGAGATCTTGGAAAAGAGAGAGACTATGGGATTGAAGGAGGCAGATAAAAGAAATACAATTCTCTGTCTTTTTTTTTCTAGATTGTTTTAAAAAGTTATCACTCCTTTCTCCTCTCAAATTAGAATAATCTTAAAAGAATAGAGTTATCTTTTTAGGCAATATAATCCTGTAACTCCTTACACTAAAATTTGCTTAACTAAAATATTTTTCATTTCCATACTATTTTCAGAAAACTATGAATTCAGATTCTTTGATTAAGAAATCTATCTTTAATGATACCTATTAAATTAAAATGAGTCAAATAATGTGGATGTGAATAAAATAATGGTTAGAAAAGTCAGTTTGCAAAACATTAATAAGTAATAGAAATTTATGCCATCTCCAGATTAGTTTTTTCTACATGTTAATTCTATATAGTGTCTAACTATCATATCTGTTAGAATTGAAATATTATTAGGAAACATGATAATGAGTGAAATGGAGTCTTTTCACAGATTTTATATATTTTTTCATTTTGCCATTTGTCTTTGTTTTGTGTTGCTATAACAGAATACTACAGACTGAGTAATTTATAAAGAAAGTTAGTTATTACAGCTTTGGAGACTGAGAAATCCAATTTCAAGGTACAGATCTCCGTGAAGGGCCTTCCTATAGCATTATCCCATGGCAGAAGGCAGAAGGACAAGAGAGTGGAGAGTAAGGAACAGATCAAACTTGCAGCCTCAACCCTTTTATAATTAGCATTAATACAGTCATGAAGGTGGAGCCCTCATTACCTAAAAGCCTCCCATTAGACCCCCACCTCCCAGCACTGTAGGACTAGAGATTAAGTTTCCATAACATGCCTTTTTTGGGGGACACATTCAAACCACAGCTCCATTCTCCAATGCCAAAGCCACATTGAACTAGAACATTCCAGAAATCTGCTCATAGTAATTCACAGTTGAGAACCTTAGTGGCTACAGGGACAGAGAGTAGAGGCATTTGGATTCATGCCATATTACTTGAATCTAAATATCAGTTTAAGCAGTACTTAACTCATTTTGTCCCATCATCCCAGATGTGGGAAAGCTATGGAAACTGAGATTGAGCAACAAACATCTCATTTATGGTAACTTTGAAATAATTATTGTTTTTAGAGTTCAAGTCTTTTAGTGAATGATGACAGTATTTGAATATATATATATATATAGATATATATATATACACACACAATAAATATATGAATAAAGGATATATAAGCTGTAGATTTTCAGACTATTTTAATATGTCAATTTTGTTAAAATATTCACAGAATTTTAAACTTGGGACTTAATGAATTAAAATAATCTAACAGAAAACTTAATGTGTAAAACATATTCTTAATATTAACTACCTATTAAACATGATCTAAGTAGTCAATTAACCAGTTTGCTTCTTATTTGAAATCATTCAGCTAACTAGAGCTGACACCCTGCAGAGTTCTGGATGGACCAGTGAGCTATCTGGAACCTGGCTCATCGTCTCTGTCCTTTGAGCAACACAACATCGTACAAGCTCACAACCCACCCAGTCAAACATAACCTTCAAATATTGCCCCTATTGATTTTTATTACAAAATGAGGTTTTATCCTGTCTTCAAATTCTATTAGTTTTTTTAAAAATGATAGTTTTCCTTTCTCAGTATTTATAACATATTTTTGGGAATAACACTAAGAACAGTAAATGTATTACTTCATTGGATTCTTTCTTCAGCGCTGCTAATAATTATCCCCATTTCCCCAAAGAAGTTGAGGAACCAAAGGATTTGTATTGATTAAGGTATTTGACAGCACCTGTTTTTAGCCCCAAATAAATGTTGGGGATTGGTGTTGATCTCGGGAAATGTTTTGTATCTTTAAAGGAGATTGAATTGAAACAGGATGGACTCTCTTTTTGTCTTTAAATAAATTAGCCCTTTGATTTCAATCTAGAAGCTTGTCTGATCCTCACTTTCCTATCCGCGTTGGACTATGTAGCCAAATGTAGGCATATTGTAAATACCAGGGTTCAGAAGCTTTCAAATGAATATCAGAAATTGGATTCTGGATTTCATAACTTTCCACCAGACAAGGGAAAGAAAAAAAGAGCCTCGGGCATTTGTTTCTACTTTACAGAATGAAGACTGAGAAGACTTCAGACAGACAGAGGGAAAGTTTGGAGAAGCAACGTGGGTTAAACTGTTTCTTCTTCAGTGGGGAAGGGAAGGAAAGGACAGAAAAGAGGGGTACTGTAAAATTCCATTGTAATAGTTTGTTGACATGGCAAAAATACCTTAGGTTCTAGTTATTCTTCTCTTCCAATAGACAACTTTACATATCTCCCCAATGTGCTTGTTTGTAGAGTCTAAGAAGAACATGCTATAATGACAGTGTGCAGGACAGAGTGGAGGTCGATGGATCAGGGCAGGAGACTGGTCTAGGTCCAAGCCTTGAGTATCTCTCAGAATGTCTATAGACTTTACATTCTGGCAAGTTGGTAAACATTATCTTTTAGGGTCCTTTCCAGCTATGGTGTTTTTGTTATTTAGGTTTCTTTTTCTGTTATTAGGTTATCTACTCTAGGCTCAGATGACATATATTAAATTCCTATCTGCACCTGTCACTCATTTAGTATTAGAAATGGTCACATACACTGTGTTCACAGATGCTAGTAATTCTAAGATACATGCCAATAAAATATACCAATTTCTACCACCTCTATATGTGGCAAAACTAGACTATATGAATGTATAAATTAATAATAGGCTGTCAATCATTAACTTTAGAATATTTGTTGGTTTACAAACCATATTTGATAATTTGCATAATCCTATGGAGTATATATTATCATTTCATTATTTAAATGAAGAAATATACTCCGAGAGAGTTAATATGCACATCCAGATTACTCAATCAATGGCTGCCTATTCCATTTGTTGAACCATATTTTTCTAACCTAACAAATTAATTTCCTCCCACCATATCACATTGTTCTTCAGTGACACAAACATAACATACACATTGCAATTTAGATTCAAGACTGAAAGGATAGAGAGACATGGAAGTTTCACTTCAAGGTTATGTTATGCCAGAACTCTGTATCCAATAATCAATGGAGGGAGCCAATGTGTTTCCACTGGTCATCAAAGGGGCTACCAAACAAGATTTTTTTCTGAATTAACATACAACCACTAGTGGGGAAACGTGGGCTTATTTCCTGCAGAGTCTAAATGATAGATGTTTCTGCTTTTTCCTGCTAATACTCCCAAGTGGGTGGTGAAAGCAGGAAAATCTAAAGCATGGAATGTTGATGACACATTTATTAGGATCTCTTTGACTTCTTCACAAAGCACCGAGGCAAGATGCCGAGGAAGCAGAAGCTCAATTTAGAGTCAACCAGATGAAGGAGGTACCAGCTGTGCGACAACTGAAGAACAACTGGTACACAGAGACGAGCACCCGCTGGGAGGTAAGAGATTCTAATTGCCATGCCAAGCACCCTCCCTTCCATTAGAGACAAAACCAGCCCTGCAGACTTCACTCACTTAATACTGTTGCCTTCGCGTTCTCCTGGTAATGGCTATGAAGAAAAGTGCATTTGCTAATCTTCCTTCAGTACTTCAAGAGCTACACAATTTAAAGAGAAAGAGAGAGCTCCTGTGAAATCTCTTTTCTGATCATGGAGGGTGGGGTGAAGTTGCCCTGAAAACCTTGTAAAATAATCTCAAAAAGAGAGGCCCCAAATGAATGTGGCCTGGTTGCTGCAGAAATGCCCGTGGGTAACAGCTCAGCATAACCACACTTGTTTTTCTCACTGTTTCAGATAGAATTTTGGCCAGAAGATTTATTTGCTCCGAGAGAAGAGGCAGAAAGACAACAAACCAAGCTCGGACGGTGCAAGAAAAGCCTTAAGACCTTCATTTATATTAAATTGGTCACGAGGAAGAAAATGTTGCATTAAAAGCTTTGCATAGAGCTTTTTATCCCGGGGCTAGCTCTACATAGATGAAGATAATCACCTCCAGCTGACCCCTAATTACCTAGTTTGGACTGGAGCCATACCGATTATGTACCGCCAAATGGATTTCACTGAAATTCAGATTTTCTAAAAATAAAACAGCCAACCACCCGGAGCAAGTAACAGTCTCTGGATGATTCATCCTAAAGACTAAACTTAGCAGGATTACGACGTCCGCTTGCCAGAGCACTTGCTGTCTTGTTTTCTTGGGTCTGAAATTTCATCTTTCTCTAAAATCCTTGAAAATCAGCCTTTCTGTTGAAAGCCACATGTGTCTGGGAGACTGAAAGATGGCGTTCTGAACAAAAACTGGCCCTCTAGCCGGGGGCGACTACCATGATGACAGCAAGCAGCACAGAGAGCAGATGAGATGGCTCAGCTACACTACACAGAGATGGAAAAACAGCATTTCACTAAGTCGCAAAAGACTATTACCCACCAGTCAGATGGCAGCACGTACTGCCTTACACTGCGTGCAAGGACTGTCACGCACACTGGGAGGGGAGGTCACAGTATTGAGGACACGGCCCTTACCCAGTGCCCTTGCTCCTATGATAATTAAGGGGACAAGGGAGTGAAGAAATGTGTGACTCTAAAGGTTCTCTCCACTACTTACCTGGTGGGTAAGTTAGGATGATTTACCTGTCATCTCTAAGCCTCAGTTTTTCCATCAACCAAAATGGAATATTAGAAAAATAATGTCATTCTTAGATGACAAGATTTCTTGAAAACTGAAAAACACGAAACAAATACTAGTTTTTATTTAAAAGAAAAGAAGACAGACATGCTTGCTGAGTGAGGGTTGAAGTGTCACGTGTTCAAATTCCTCTTTACCGTCTCTCCTGCCCAATCCCTTTTGCTTAATCTTCCTCAGTTTGCACAGGGTAGAAGCATCTATCAGGGGCTCAACAGAGCATAGTTACTAAAATAATGATAGCTCTAGAGAGGGGAAATAGAAATCTTAGAATGAGCAACTTTTTTATTATTATTCTTTATTTTGAAACAGGGTCTCACTAAGTTGCGGAGAGCTTCACTAAGTAGCTGAGGCTGGCCTCAAACCCGGATCCTCCGGTCTCTGCCTCCCAAGTACTGGGATTACAAGCATGCACCACCACACCGAGCTGTGAATGAGTAACATTTTTAAACACTGTCATTAATAGCAGTGGTCTTGGAAAACATACTGCCATTATTTTGTTAGTGGCCCCTCCTGCAACTTCCTCAAGAGTTGGGGGAAATGAACAGATTTGATGAACAGGTGCTTGCATTGGAGATGAGCAGTGAAAAAGACTTCCAGTTTGGTTCCCTGCCACTCTGTTAATTGAACACAGTACACCCTACCTGCACTCACTGACCTGGATACATCTCTCCATGAATGGCCATCCTTCATGAATAAATTCTACCTTGCTGTTGAACCAAGGTTAAGATTAGCTAGCCACTCCCCTCACTAGCTGGCATAAGTAGTGAACTGACATCTACAAAGCTCAAGGAAAAATAAAAGCCGAGAATAATAGAAAGAACAAAGTGAATATTTTTTGAGGTTGTTTGTAAACCAGGCAAGAATGTTCATCTATTATCATTTCATTGTCAATTTCCATATGCGAGGAGTAATAGATATCATTTTGAAAATTTATTGAAGGAATGAGGATGTAGCTCAAGGGTAGAGCACTTTCCTAGCATGTGCAAGGCCCTGGGTTTGACCCTTAGCATCTCTCACGTGTAAAATATTTTCAAAATGGATTTCCAAAGAAAGGCAGGAGAGACAGGCTTTCAAATATCAAGGAAGATAGGCTCTGAATCCCATTTCGGTTTGAGATTCCAAACAAGCAGATTTTTACAAATTAACATTTGAATCTGGTTATTTGTAAGATAGAAGAAACTTACCTTAGTGGGAAAACATGGAGCTGGAAAGTACTAGTGTACTTACTTTATGACTAACCAAGATTTATTGAGCTAACAAATGGATTCTTGAATGACCTTTCTAAGCCTCAGTTTCCACATCTGTATGAAAGGGACAGTACTATTTGTTCCATCCTCTTACTCTCAAAAGCTGTGGTAAAGACAAATAGGCTATTTGAGGACACAGTGTCCTCCAGAGTAAATGTTCCAACTAACCAAGATTTGCAAGATTTTCAGAGCTGAAAAATGTGCTGCCTGTCAAAGGTGAAAGAAGCACCGTAGTCCATCTTAGACTGATTTTTCCAATCTGACATGTTTCTAATGCAGTGTGTGTGTGTGTGGGGGGGTGCTGTTAAAAATACCACACTCTTCTCTGAGTGTTCTGAATAATAAACCAAAGGCTATATGACCTTTCAGCACCTATAATAGCATGAAGAAGGGCCATTTTATAAGGCAGAGGAAACGGTGTCACACGTATATGAGTAATGAGAGAAGCCAAGGTCGCTTAATTTTCAGCAACACTGTGTGCTATCTCTGCTTTCGCAAAGGTTTACCACTTAACACTCTAACAGACTGAGTGAATTATTCCCTGAGATGAAACTTCACACTGACATTTTCAAGTGACTACAAAATGCACAAGACACAAAACAAATAAGAAAGGTCCTACTGTCTGAGGGGCTATGTCAACTTAATTTCCTATAGCACTTACTCTCCATCCCTTTGACAATAACCAGGATGCAGAGCTGTTATCAATCATCTGTAGCTACCATGTTCCCTATTCTATTTGAAGATGCCCAGCACAGGGCTGGGGTATAGTACATGTTTATTAAAATCCACTGATACTATACCTAGTGGTCAGTATTAGTTTGGTCTCCTTCATTAATGATTTTCTTATATTGAATGTTTATTCTGAATGACCAAATTTTATTACTCAGCCACTCAGCAACTTAGCAAGATCATCAACAACTTAGCAAATCTCTGTTTCAAAATAAAAATAAAAGAGCTGAGGGTATAGCTCAGGAGTAAAATGCCCCTAAGTTCAATTCCCAGTACCAACATATATATATATTTTTTTTCATTACTCTTTCAAAGAAATTTTCACCCACTAGAAATGTTCTGAGAATTTAATATGTAGAAAGGACATATCCACAGGTTTGGATATGCTTTGAGCATGTCCCCCAAACGTTCGTGTGCTAGAAGCTTGGTCTCCAAGGTGACAGTATTGAGGTGGTAGACTGTTAAGAGGTTGAACCTTGTGGAAGGTTAGTAGGATGTGGAGTCACCACCCTCAGAAGCTATTAACACTGTTCTTGTAGAATTGAGTTAGTTTTCATGAAAGTGGGTTGTTATTTAATAAGGCCACTCCATGTGCTTGGTCTCTTCTGCATGCAGCCATTCCCCTTTCTACTTCTCCACAATGTTTGTCATAGCTGATGGGGCCCTCACCAGACACTGGTGCCATTCTATTTGGACTTTCCAACCACTAGAATCATAAGCCAAATAAAACTTTTCTTTATGCATAATTCGGTGTCAGGTATTTTGTTATAGCAACACAGAACAGACTATGACAGGCATGAAATCAACAGACATGAGCATAGATATTATCTGTGTTTTGAAAAGGAGATCTGCAAAATGAATCACTTAATCATCTCTATGCTTCACACTCACATGGAAGAACACCTCCCATGGAGCTAAAGGAATGACCAGGAAGCCATCACTTCTCAGAGCCCTGAGGTCATGGCCCCTGACCACCAATGCTCAGTGATGACTGAGGACCTGCTGCGATGACAGTCCCCAAATAGAGGAGGAAAGTATCTCTGGGCTGAGTATCAAGGTCCTAGTCCTCGTTTACTGTGTTCTTTCCAATAGATGCTCAAGTCTTGAATTTAGTTTAAAACACTGAAGTTTTAAAATATGTACCTTCCTTTTATTTTGAGTCTCTTGTGCATGTGTGTTGTTTAGTTGTATTTTAATTTTGTGTTTAAAAGAGGTGCCTTCTCTTATACCAATGATATATGAAATATCCGCCTATATCTATTACCATTACTTTCTTTTTCTCATTAGCATATATGATTCTATTACTTTGAGTTTTGAGGCACTAATAAACATCAAAAGTAGGTCTTCACAGAAAATTCCATGAAAACATCAAGTTCTTGATTTTGATGTAAATAGAAAAGAATGATCACTAAAACCCACCACGACATTCTGCATATTGTAGAGTAAATGCGAGAGTACTACCCACAGCTTAAGATAAGCAAAGCACCAAAATGCCACTACACAGTAGTCAGGACTCATTTGTAACCCACCATTGGCTGAGCTGACATTAGATGACCTTTCTGAACTGGCCATCTACCACCCATGAGCATTTCTCAGAGTGTCAAAAGAAGATTAATAAAAATCACTGAGAAAACAAGAAATAAGACTCACCACTCTTTCTCAGTTCTTGCGAACCTAAATAAAGCAATGCGACACTGGACAGTGTGAGCGGTTGTTTCCTAGGGAGCAGTGTGCGTAGTGACAGTGGACTTGCAGTTCTCATAAATCTGTAGGTTGAAATGGGAATAGGTGAACAAGCTACCGTCCACGTTTGAAGGGTGGGGAAGTGGGGTCTGGCTTATAAATTCAATAAAAATGAAACCTTATCCCCAGTGTACTAACACAACATGCTTTTATCCTATGTTTATAATTTAGATTTTGACAACTTTAAAATACAGCAAAACATCCCTTGCCTCGGAGACACAAGAAGGGAGACAGTGGCTTCAGAGTACTTCAGA
The DNA here is from genome assembly GCA_004027185.1 of Glis glis. Classification (NCBI taxonomy): domain Eukaryota; kingdom Metazoa; phylum Chordata; class Mammalia; order Rodentia; family Gliridae; genus Glis; species Glis glis. The sequence goes on from PVJS01002245.1 coordinate 34,470, forward strand.
GTTTTAACCTCAAGTCAACCAACCCTCCATGCTCTGCCTAACCTTTCTGTTCTTTCCATTTTTCTTCCTCCACCCCTAAATTATATTTATGACCTACTTTTTAAAATATCCTGACCTTTTGGGTTCCTTGCCTTTTTTTTTTTCTTTTTCTTTTTGACTAAATGTCCACTAAGTACTTACTATGTGCTATATTAGATTCTATGACATAGAATCTATGTCATAGAAAGGTACAAAATGTAAGATCCCTGACCTCAAGGACACACAGTTTTAGGTAATTGCTACTCCCTTGAATCCTCACAGTAACTCTGGGTGGTTTTTATCATTCTCCCATTCACAAATGAAGAAACTCTCAGTAAAGTTGAAGAATATACTCAAGGCCACACCACCCAGGGAGGCACAGAGGAAGCAGAGCCCAGGGCAAGACCCTGAGCCTTTCGGCTAGGACTCAGCCTTGTGGATGCTCCTCCTTATTCTGCCTTTATTCTTCACTTGCACTTTACCAATCTTTCTTCTGTTTTCTAAATCCTTACCATTTCCTTCACTTTTCCCTAAGAAAAAGGCAATTGTTTTTAATTGATAAAAAATCTATTGATTTCCAACCAAGTTACTGAAAGCCCTGTGAGAGGAATAAGGCTTCTTTATCCACTTTTCCACAGATGATCATGAAAACCAGACCTTAAAATAATGTAGAAAACAAATACCCATTCCTTAAAGGATTACCACCTGATTTTAAGGTCTGTCCGATCTTTTTCAAGGTTTGTGGGTTTGGGGGTTAGACCCTGATTCTAACCCAATGCTTTTCCAACTTATAGAACCTTCCTTTGCCCCACTATGAAGAATTGAAACAGAGCTGGGATATAATAGGCCAGAAGAAGGAGGAAAGAAGGAAGGAAGGAAGGAAGGAAGGAAGGAAGGAAGGAAGGAAGGAAGGAAAGAAGGGAAACTTTCCCATAGAACAAAGAATGCAATGCATTTATTCATGCATTTTGCAAGTTCGCTTTTGAAGTTGTTATCCTTTGTCAATCTAAAAAGCAAGTTGAGACACACTGGGAGTAAGAACAAGGAGTCTATTTGTGCCAGAGTGAAGATGACCACCCAGAAAAACACATATTCTAGTTGCACAGAAAAAGTGCTCCAAAATGGTACCTGGGGGGTCTACTTTTACAGATTAAAAAGGAGGAGGAGGAGGAGACAGAGACTAGTCATTACAGTCATGTTGGTCAATAGAAACAGCACCGGGTGCTCGCTGATGGTCAGTCATTCATTTTATAGTTTCCGGGTAAAAACTGCAATAAGCAGGAAATGGCATTCACCAGGCTACTATTACTCTCACAGTGTGAGTATGTCTACAAGGAACTACGCTGAGGAGGTGAAAAGTTCAAATTAACTAGGTCAGGAGACTGGAATCCAGGAGGGTATGACTGCTCTCTCCCATCCCATGTTCACCGGGATCTGGAGCAGTTCACACAGTTTACATTTCCCTTTTATTTATGTCTTCATGTAAAAACAACTTTCTGTAAGAAAGAAGGTGGGAAGAGACATAGAAGAATATGAATTGTCAACAAATTTCTGAAGCAAATAAAATAATAAAGTTAAAAAAAGATCAAGGTACCATTCCAGAGGAAGGACGGGGAATAAATCAATCTCTTCGAATCAAATGGTATTGGAAAGTGGTCCAGTTGGAAACAAACAGGCCTAGAACAGAAATTGATCACCTGGGAAACAGGACAGGAGACAAGAATAGAAACTAGCAAAACGTACAAAGTAATGAAACTTCAGTGCAGGGTTAACATTCCCAGGATCAATAGCTAACAATTCAGATTAATGATGCCTCTGGCAAGAGAGACTAACTTTTCCCTATCACCAAGGCACAATTGGGAAGGATTTGACTATCAATCAAAAGAAGATAACAAGCCTGGTGTGGTGTCCCAGCTCAAGAGGCAGGCGGAGTTTAAAAATCACAAGTTTAAGGCCAGCATAGCCAATTTAGCAAGATCCTGCCTCAAAAATAAAAAATAAATAAATAAATAAATATAGCAAGGTAACAATAGAAAGTAATCAAATTGTCTCTACTATAATAGAAGGAGCTTATAAGGAAAACTGATGTCTGCAACTCCCCTCCTTAGAAAGAAAAAAAGTAGTAATAAGAGTTAACATGTCATCATTCATAAACCACACCATAAACAAGACTTTCCTTCTAGAAGAACAGAATTCTAGAGATGGAAGTAGATTAAAAGGCAAACAACAACAAAATCTTATCTCTGATTCAACCTGTAACTAAATAAAGTGCATAAATAGAATGCTTTTGATAGTAGATTGCAGTTTCCCCCATGATGCATAGCTTTTAAAAAATCATTACTTTCCTGGCAAGCACCTTAATCTGATTATACATCCTTTAACTTGATTCTATGTGGATTTTATTCTAATTACATCCATAAACAAATGTGAGTCAATCTATTTCATAGCAACAGATAATTAGACTATTTAAGACCTATTCAGAACTTTTAATAATTCTGAAACTGAAATAAATATTTGGTTAATCAATTTGTGGCAAATAATATTTGGAGAGGAAGAAGCACTTTATCTCCATCAAATAATAGGAGCACATCCATTTGTTATTTTTTTAAGTGGTGACAGCAAAATCAATTCTAAAGGGAGAAAAGGAAAATGAGATTCTGAATTTCTCACCATACCTTCTAGTTCCCCTTGACACACTAATTAGTCTCCCACCCTCTTTTTTTAATGCCTTACAGGATGTTTGCTTGGAGGAAAAATGAAACTGGCAAAACAGAAGACTGGCAGTGACTAATGAAAAGGACAATAGGGAAGTGACAGTTCCTTTGAATGGAGCCATTAGCTACATGCTGTTATGCTGTTTTCATGGCTCCCGGCCTCAATATTCTATCATTTTCAATTGTTTACCGAAATTCATATGGAGAGCTATAGACTGTACATCTACCCATCTTTGATGGATTGGTATTCGTACAATTAAGGAAAGCAAATCTCCTCTGTCTTGCTTTTCAAGACTATTATTGCTTTTCTCTTGAGACTCAAGAGGAGATATAAAAGCACATCCTTGCAGAGTTTAAGTTGTTTAAAAATTTTGAATATCAAGTATAAATAACAGCAAAATTCCCAGGAAGCTTTGAAAAATGGCTACCTGTAGAGATTCTGTGGCCAAAATTCGATATTAAAGAAATGAGGTATGATTGTAAAATAAGAAGGATTATTTTAACACTTGTATTTTTAGGGGGTTCTTGACACAGTACAGAATTCAATTTAGGATTTTAGTAAAAATTACCCAACCCAAGCAAGAATGTGATTGAATCCAAAGTCATCAAGAACTGGGAAAGCACTAATACATAAGAAATGTCTCCATTATTGTACTGTCAAGCACATTTATATCCCACTGTATCTTTTATTCAATGCCTTGTTGTACTCCTGGAGAAAAATAAAGCAGATTTAATAGGAAAACGAGCAACAATAATAAAATAACAAGTCATCTTTTTTTCAATCTTTAGTTATATTTTCCAAAATTAACTGATGAATGAATCACTTAATTTTTTCACTACATTGAGGCCTGGGGTTATTTATGCTTGATTAAATTCTAAAATTTATGAATGATATCAGTATTAACTAAAATATGCTTTTACAATTTAGAGCAAAGTTGGACGCAGTGGCACATACCTGTAATCCCAGTACTCAGGAGGCTGAGACAGGAGAATCACAGGTTCAAGGCCAGAGCACAGTAGCTTAGAAAGACCCTGTTTCAAAATATAATAGGGCTGGAGTGTAGCTCAGTGGCAGAGTGCCCCAGATTCAATCCCCAGTAAAACACACACACAGACAATTTCGAGAAAAATCAACAAATTGACATTTAAAGTCTAAGCCCAAAGGAAAAATTCTGTTGCGTTGGAAACCAGTGTTGACGTGGCTTCCATACACTTTCAACTTCTCTACTTCTCTCTATCCAAGGGCTAATTTTCAACAGGCACATACATACAGACAAACTCTGGTGGTCGTGTGTGCGCATGTACACACACAAACACACACAATTTAAGTTGAGGATGTACACACACAAACACACACACAATTTAAGTTGAGAGCACAAAACATAGGCTTTATGAAATGAAAGTATCTTTCCAGCAGAAATCGCTTACTTATGTGTTCTGTTCAAGGTTGGTTCCTAGTATTTGACAAAATGGATGGACCCTAGGCATAGTATCCATCTCATTTCCTTAGGGAAGACCTCTCTATGGACAATTCTGTCTACTTCATGGGCTTCTCCTGGGCCCTACCTCCTATGCCCTATAGACTTCTAATACTTAGATGAATTCCAATCATCTAAGGTAGGCAGAGGAAATGTCAAGATTAGATCCAAATTTAAACAGAGCTGACAAATGCATTCAGCAGCTTGCCTCATGGCTCGACTTTCCTAATATGAATGGATACTTCATCTCCGTACATAAGTTTTCTCTCCATAAAGTTTGAGGAACATTCTTCCCTACTAGGTTTACTATGAGAAACAATGAATACTTCAAAATAATTTTCTGTTGGATCTTAGAAATCGCTTATTAAAATTAATACTGGCAATAGATACGAATTCAGCCATTTGGAAAAGGCAGCTGAGGTGTGAGAGTTCTTCCTTATGCAGAGAAAGGACCTATAAAAACGTTCTTCAAATTCCCAAGACAACAAAGAAACAAATTAGAATATATTATATTTGTATATAGTGAATAATTTCTAATAAACAACATATTGAGTTGTAACAAGGAATTTTCTTTCTTCACTTAATGAACAAGGACCATCAGAGCAAAATGTTAGTCTTAGAACTTTTATGTTTTAAGTTAGTTAGTCTTAGAACTTTTTCAAAATGTTAGTTAGTCTTAGAACTTTTATTTCAAGTGGGTAGAATTAAAGAAGGCTTGCATTTTTTTAATTTGTTGTCCTTATAACTTGGAAGGCAGTACAATAAGCAGCCAGCACAGATGTTTAAAGGCAATCATATTTTAAGTACACATTTTCTCACTATTAGAAAAAAATTCTAATTGAAAAGTCATTAGGCTAGAATTTTAATTTCCTAAACAAGAAAACTGAAGTCCAAAAATACAGTAAAAGGAAACTAGAGACGTTATCAATCAGAAAACAACTAACTTCTACCTAGAGTCTTTCTGTTCTCACCAATCAAGTACAAGTTTGGGGTATCTTATGTCTGTATTTTAGATCTGCCCCAGTTGCTTCAACAGAGCTCTCTGGACTTCTGAGTGCTATATGATTCACGAATCATTCTTTACACAAATAAACATTACTAATTTTTTTTTTGTCCAAAGTGTTTCTTTTAACAGTCTGGTCTCAGAATTGGTATCCAAAGGTGTTATGGTTTGGATCTGAAATGACCCCAAAGGCTCCTGTGTTGAAAGCTTGGTTCCTAATGCAGCCAGGCACAGGAGGGAACTTAGGGAAGCGATTGTACCATGAAGGCTCTGACCTCATCATTGTAGATTGGCAGACTTAACTCCAACTGCACTTTCTTCCTTTTCTTCTATATTCTTCTTTTTACTCTGAATCTACTCATCTTTTTAGTATAGTAACCTTACCACCAAAATAGAAAAGAAAAAAAACAAAAAAGAAGGGAGAGGTACACAAATGCCTTATACATTTAAACCTTTACAACAATCACTTCTATTTAACTATGTTTTGTCTTGTTTAAAAATTTTAGCTCAGATCTAGAGTAAAATATTTCCCCGTCCCAAAGAAAATTTGCCAAACAGTTTAGAGTCCTCATTAGCATATAGGATCCAGACTCCTTGATCTTTACCAATGTATTCGTGTGTTACTAGGACCTGATGAAGCCTGTAAATGGTAGGCCAAACCCAAATGTGAAGTAGCTGAAAAAGATATTGAAGATCAAACCACTCAATATTTCAGGAATGGAACCAAAAGAGGTTAATAAAATAACAATCTCGTAGAATCTGTTCCCAAATTATTTCCTCCAAAAAATGAATGAAAGAAAGAAAGAGAGAGAAAAGGGGAGTGAGGGAATGAGAAAGGAAGGAAGGAAGGAAGGAAGGAAGGAAGGAAGGAAGGAAGGAAGGAAGGAAGGAAGGGTGTAAATGGGGAAAACCTAAGTAAACCCTCCAGCTTCACCAGGTTTTAGTTGACTCTGTAAATCACTAGTTATAGGTCATGCACCTGAGAAATATGTTATTAGTCTCCCACTGGCTTTTATGTAGATGACACTTCTGATTGAAGCTGCCAAACAAATTAAAACTGTTCTCCTGAAAAAGCTGCTTTTTGCTCTCCTCCCCTGTTCTGTTATCTTAAACTACAAGATTAGCTATTCCTGGGGGAAAGAAACTAAAAAGACTTGAGTCATAAAATGTACAAATCAGTATCTTCTCTCTGGATTTACAGAACCCATGACATCTGATGACTTTCAGAAAACATCAAAATGTGCATCATCTAACACGAAGTATGCAATTTGCTAATCCTATTCTTTGACTGAAAGCAGAAATATATTATAATGTTCAACTTGCAGGGAAATAATGTATTAGCTAAAGAATTACTGGCCTAGGAGACAAAGGTCAGTTGTTATTGGAAGGATATTCTGGCAGGAAAGAGAAAGAAAAACATCCCATGAGTGACAGAGATAGTTATTGAGCTGGATGTGTGACTCAATTCAGAGTCTTGCCTATTGCCCCCTGCACCTCCTTCTCCTCTCCATAAAAGCCATTTCACCTGAGTGCCCTATGATGGTCTTTGTTTTGAGGATAATAGTGTCCCCATCTTTTCAGGTTTCCAGCCCTTTGAATAAAACTGACACTCTCCCCACCAACTCACTTCTTCCAAGTATTAGCTTTCAAGCAATGAGCAAAGAGACTTGGATCTAGTACCAACTACACTATTATTCAGTCTTGTGGGCAGACAAGGGATAAACCAGTTTCTGACTATAACGCAAGACTAGATATACTATTTGAGAAATATTCTTATCTATTCATGGTGAGTGCAGATATATAAAATGCTTTGTCTATCCTATTTGTTAATAGGCTCCACCCTGAATTCAATAATCTACTTAATAAACTCTGGGCTGGGAAACCATCAATCTAGCTTAATTATTCTCCAAAATATGCCTTTCTGGGACAAGAAGTATTTTCATCCAGTTATTTTGAAGCCCTTTTGTAATTAAAATTTGCATTTCTAAAGGAAATCTCTATTTGTGTATCTCCTCTGCACCAAAAAGAGAACTAAATCATTAGAAACTCTCATGGAGGAGAAGCCATGGGCTGAGATCTACCTGGAAAGTCTTACTTTAGGTAAGGTGCTTTTCTTTGCTATCCTATCTTAACTGAGTCATTACCTGCACCCTTCTTTGTTCCAGAAAATAATAATTTTTAAGCCTGAAATCTAAGTCCTATGAATTTGAGATGTAAAATTTCTATTTTATCTTACCTAACAGCCCTCTCTTCAGAAATGGAAATTAAAGGGAAATGACTCATCAGGGGGAATGGGAGCTAGTTGGAAACTGACAAATGAAAAATCTTAGAAGTTCTTTTTTTAACATATTAGTAAAATGTTTTAGCTATATATGCTGATAATCATGTTTTGTTGTTCAGAAATACAATTATGAAACTGATATTCTTTTATAAACTGCTGAGTTTTGTATATTTGTACCTGGAACATGACAGAAATTTTTAAATAAAAGCTATATGATCTCTGTTTGTATCTGTACATGTTTTTTGTGTACATCTATGTATGTATGTACATTATTGATGTATGGCATTTTTCTACCTCCAGATGGTATCAACAAAATTAGTTTCTAAAAGAGTGCTATTTAATTTCCTTAAAGAAAAATAAGTGCTTATGTAAAGCAAATATTCCTTAAGCTCTTGGGAATATAAAAACTAATCCAAATGCTTTTCAAGTTCATAAGATTTTGGTAAATCTTTGGTAAGACTAGTTTAATATTGTTGGTTTAATGAAACCAGTTGTGTCATGTGTTACCAACTTTAAGTATAATATAAGCACAATATTTTTAATTTTACTTGGGTTTTACTAAGTCAAATACATTTAGGTTATCTCTAATAAATGTTTAACATTTTAAAACTATGAATAAGACCTGAGAACAAATGTACAAGTGAAAGTGCTATGTCTATTACTAAATGTATATCAAGGACAGTAATAAAACCTGTTTAAACCTGCTATACTTGACATTTTAGGTTTCTTGCTTTCATGGTGACTGCCTACCTAACAGGCACATACAGTAGAAATAACTTAATGATGGCTAGCTTTGATAGTGTTATAATAGATGTACTTAAAACTATCTTCCCAATCACTTTTGAAATTTATATCCTTGGAATTTCACTAAGTTAAATTAAATAATGAGTATTTATTGAATATCTGAACCATTTCCAAAGGAGATAAAAATATCAATGCATTAATTGATGAACATATGTTTCTACTTTCAGTTTATTACAGAATAATCAAAGATAATTAGTCTGTTAGCAATCATGTCCTATACCATGTTGAAAATTATACTATGAGGAAGTACAGACTTCTAAAAATTAAAGCTACTAAGAGTTAAGCATTCTAATTAATATTTGGTGATTAAAACTAGAAATAATAAGGAAACACCTTTATATCTGAGCAAAATAAGACATGATTTTTATAAGTGAAACTATGTGGCACAAAGGATGTGTATTTTATTTGTTGAGGGGAACACAGTAATTTTTGTCTTAAGTAGAATGCTTGATTGTTCTACCATGGTAAATAGGGAGAATATAGAAGAAACCAATGAATATATGAAGTTACAGTGTCACCAGATGGCATAGGGGTTTTTTATATTTGGTTCTGTCTTCATGAAAGAAAGATTTTACGTGAGACACATGAATAGGGTAAGCATAAAGAGTTTATTTGGCGAAGTAAGTAGCTCCTAAGAGAGGAGGCTCTGCTAGAAGGATGGAAATACACTCCACTGTGGAACAGGCATTCCAGGGGTGGAAGCCGCCATAGGGTCGGCCACATTGTAAGTTTTTATATTCAGCCTGAAAAACTCCCTCCTTGTGTATTATGCACTGGGCAACTACTATTTCTGTGCCACAGTTTAGTGCGTTAAATTCAATATTGGAAACTTTCCCATCAGTGCCTAAGTAAAACCCATGGGCGGGCAGGGGTGGGGCGCATCTAAAACCATGTCAGCAATATTAAAACAGCATGGTAATCACTAGAGGTTACTTTTGGGTGAGCTTAGAGGTTGGTGTTCGTGCATTAAGTCTAGTCACACTGGTGTTTTAGCTTCCTGATATTGCTGCAGTTCTCCAATTGCAGATGGGCAGGGAATTTCCCTATCTACTTGCCTGAGGGCAGGCCCAAGTCCCCTCTGGATCCATCCTGTCCTTTTCCCCACCCTGCTCATCTCTAACCCAACCACCTAACAGTAGAAACTTTGTGGAAGAAAAACTATAGAAAAAGAATTTTTATATGGTTAAGTTGGCAAACACTTGAATGGGTTTATTTATACAATTAAAAAATACGATGAGCTTCAATATCACTGATCTATAACCAGAATTTGATATTTTCTTTTAAACTGACTGTGAAAGATTTTTCATTATCTCTTAAATGAATTGCCTAGGAAACAAAAATTCTGTTTTATAAAAATAATTACTTGTGCTTTATGTTATTAGTTCTTTCCTTACTTATTAAAACTGAGTCCTTTCTATTAAAAGACCTAAGGGTTCTTACTTCTCCCAAACTATGTATGCTGTTTCCTGCATTTGTCTTTGAAGTTATTTAATTCTCTTTGGCAGAGACTGGAGTATCTGGGTTCGCGGCCAGCCTCACCTCTCTCTCTCTCTCTCTCTCTCTCTTTCTCTCTCTCTCTCTCTCTCCTTAGTGAGGCCCTCCACAACTTCATGAGACCCGGCTTCAAAATAAAGTAAAAAAATAGGGCCGGGGGCGCAGCGCGGAGGTAGAACGCCCCTGCGTTCAATCCCCGGTACCGCAAAAAAAAAAAAAATGAATTCCAATTGTTTCACATTGACCTATAATCCCATTTTGATCAAATTTATTAAACCTTTGAAGTTTTTGAAAAACTTTCCAAAATCAAATTCTAAATTAAATCTTTGACCTCAAACTAACTCGGGGGGTTGCTAGATGGTCCCTGGAATATCACAAAAGAATTTATTCCTCACCTTATAAAAAGAGTGTTGCTAAACTATGCTCATTTGGTGTGTTAAATATTCATGGGAAGTATTTTCAAATAAGAAATGATGTTTAATCTTTCTTACGCTATATTTATTTAGATATGTTATCGAGTGTCCCAGAAATTCTATTGAATTTCTAAAAATATGATATGTCCTGATATAATCAATCAGTGGTAATTTTGGTTATTGTGTTAAAATGTTGTATGCTACTGAAATAATCAAATTCTCTTGTCAATTGCATCATTATTATAATGAATGCTCATCGGATCTTTAACCATGGCCATTTTAGACCTTATCATCTATAGACAGTTAAATGTTTTATTCTGATATTCATCTTGCTTTTGCAAGTAACTACTATATTTCAACTTCAGAGACTAATGGAAAGGACTCTAACAAGTACAGGTTTCTAACTTTAAGATCATACCATTGAGAGCTGGTATGGTGGCACATGCCTGTAATCCCAGTATTTGTGAGGCAAGACAGGATAATCACAGATTCAAAGCCAGCCTTCGAAATTTAGTGAGGCTCTAAGTAAACAAGTGAGACCTTGTTTCAAAACAAAAAATAAAAAGGGCTGGGTGTGGGGAGGGTAGCTCAGAGGTAGAATGCCCCTGGGTTCAATCCAGTAACACACACACACACACACACACACGCACGCACGCACACACACACACACACACACAAACACACACACATGCACACCACACACACACTTTTATGCCATTGGATTGAATAAGAATATCCAAAACTCTAATAAAAAAAAATGCTTCATAAAATTGCTTACCCAACATTAAGTAGAACGAGAATTAATTACATGGGACTGAATGAACAGATGATTAATTTTATGACCATTTTGTTGGAGACATTGTTGGATTTTAATGGTTTGTGTTCCAGGGTTGTAGACACCTTTTATTTGTCCCATAAGCTATCTGTGGCTAATAGCAAGTTTATAATGTCTACATTTATGAACAAAGATGAAACAATTACTTTTCCTCCTTACATGATACCTCTGTAATTTTAAAGATATACATGAGTATTCTTATTTTATGGCAATGTAGTTATTTGCATATACTTAGTAAAAATTAATTATCTTTATAACAGGATATAATTGGAAATGTTAGTTATATCACCAAGGTTTTGAATGTAATATCATTTTCGAGAATGTTTAAAGAATCAGATATGACCATGAAGTTTTAAAAAACTAAGGTTTGCTTTATAAATATTTTTCATCACTGTGACCAAAATATTTGACAAGAACAACTTAAAGGAAGAAAGGGTTATTTGGCTCATGGTTTCAGAGGTTCAGTTCATGGTTGGCCAGCTCCAAGGCAGAAATATCATAGCATTGGGGTGTCACAGAGGAAAGTTGTCCATGGCAGCAGAAAGCAGAGAAAAAGAGAGAACAGGAGGAGGGGGTCCAGACAGATGTAGTCTCAAATGCCACACCCCAGTGATCCACGTCCTCCAACCATGTCCCACCTCTGCACCCAGCTGCATTGGAGACCAGACTTTCAACACATGAGGGTTTTGGGGGGACATTCCAAACCCAAGCCATAACAATAATATGCTCCTGATAATCCTCATCACAATCTCTCTCATCTGCTGTATTTTCTCAAGGATTTTAAATACATATTTACAGCCATAAATGGAATGCCAGATGGTCTCACAATGATTAGAGCAAAAAAACTGAGATGAACAATAAAAAAGATTATTTCTTCCATGAGCCTGGTGTCATGACCTACGAATCCCATGCTGAGACAAAGACAAGCCATCCATGATGGTGATGGGGAGTGAATGGCACTTATTCTCAAATTTTAGTCAATTTCTCCTGAATGAAAGGCTGGCCAGAAGAGAGGAATTGTTTAAAAGACATTTTATTTAGAGGCTATCACACTGGAGTGGCTCCAGTACTCAAGTTCCTTAGTGAGAAAACCAAAACCCAAAATAAACAATAAACAGAAATTATGGATTTCCCAATCAGAAACTGCCAACTAACAACCTCTACCTCATGTGTTTACATTCTAACTAATCAATACATTCTGTTCATTTCACTTCCAAACCAACCTGTAAATGTGCCCTGCCCATGCTGCACAGCAGAGCTCTCTTAACCTCTTCTACTTCTAAATGGTGCCTAATGCATGAATAGTTCTTTACTCAAATAAACTGTTAAACTAATTTTGTCTGAAGGTTTGAACGAGAAAAAAAAACCACTAAATATTCAGATTAAGCAACAGGAAATGTTATTCCAAGTGCTTTTTAAAAATAGAGAGAAAAAATGCCAGGCATGGTGGTGCACGCTTGTAATCCCAGTATTTGGGAGGCTGAGACCGGAGGATCTAGGTTCGTGGCCAGCCTCAGCTACGTAGTGAGGCCCTCTGCAACTTAGTGAGACCCTGATTCAAAATAAAGAATAAAAAAATATGACTGGGGGTGTAGCTCGGAGGTAGAATGCCCCTGGGTTCAATACCCAGTACCGCAAAAATAAATAAATAAATAAATAGAGAAAAAATACGGCCTCAAGTCTCATTGTCCAAAGATGTACTATGTGATCAGATCTTCTGGATTATTTTTCTGTGATTTTCTCATGCTGATTCCCCACAGGGAGCATCCCTGGCTAGAGAAGTTCCAGACGACCAGCCCTTATGGAACACCAAGCCATGGAAGAGAAGGATCCCATATCCCAGCTTATGCCCCAGCCTTCCCCACCACAGCCCAGAGCACACAGTCACAGAACCATTGTAGATCAGCCACTGCCTTCAGAATAGAAGGACACTTGATTTAACAGAAAATAGATCAGGTCCCTACCCTAAGAGCTGGAGTGTGGTTAATGTCTCTCAAACTACCTAGTAGCAGAAGATGTTCTCATTAAATTCATATAGTATCACAAGAAAGAGGGGTAAATGATGCTGGATAGCAAGCAACGAAAGGGCTTGGCATCTCTCCGAGTGTTGGTGACCTGCTTGCTCTCCAGAGGTCTCACGTCACGGGTTAAACTCCTCTCCATACAAAGTCCCTAGTAAAGCATTTGGATTGTAGCATGGACTTGTAGCTAATGTTCAATCTCTTTCTTTGCTGTCCTTGTAATTGTTATAAATAATTGTGTGATTTTTAGAAACTTGATCAAACTTAACACCTCTCTATATTTGAAGTTTTCCCTGACCTTTAAATGCCCCTAACTGGAATATTAGTATGTTGACTGACTGTACTAAAGGATGATGTAAGGCAGAGCATGTTCATTGCTTAGTTCTTTCTACCTAGCAAATTTCCTGGTGTTGTGTGCCAATCATTACTATGCTAAAATAATCATCCTGGGGCTGACACATGCCCATAGGTTGTACCTCTTCAGTAGGACCTTACCATTTCTGCTTTTCTCAGTTTCCCCCACCGACCTTTGATCTCTGTGACTGATGCACCCAACATTGCCACTGGACACAGGTGATTTTGCTTCCAAAACTGTTCTAAAGGCTCATGAGCACTGTGAGAATATTGGAAACATAATGTAGCTCGCTACATACTTTCAGCTGCTGCTTACAGCATTACAAGAAACCCTATACCTGTGTTTTGGGAATACAGTAAGATATAGTAGAGTACCTGGGGAAGGAGGGAATCCTATGCCAAAAAATATGGGGAGAAAATGAGGATGTTGGACAGGATTTAATTTTTAAATTTAGGCTATCATTTCATGCCAAACATCTTCCTTTCTGAACTACATACTGTACAATAATTAGTAAGATAATTTTATTTCTCTATCATTGCAATTTTTTCCAATACATTATCTCTCAATTCATTTTATGTTCCTTTCAATTAAGCATGATCTAAATACTCACACGATCTTTTTTTAAATATTGTATCTTGGATAGCTAAAACAAAGACTATGCTTTAATCAAATAATAATCTAAATAGAAAAATTATAGCAGATGACAGGCATCAAGAGGTATCCATTGAAAGGATGAATGAAAATATATTTAATTGCTTTATATAGATTAATAACTTTCTAAGTTGCAAATTTAAAAATAACAAAATATATTTTGAGCAAACGTATTAAAACATGGATATTTTAGTCTATATTTTGACCTGAAAACAATTTCTCTTTAATGTATTCTCCATTGAAATAAAATTGTATTTTAATACTTTATATTGTGAGATATATTGTGTGGATAAGAATATATAAAACTTAAATGTGTACCTTCAGATGTCAATCTAAAATAACAACAGAATGAGACTGACTCTCCAAAGAAGGAGTTTATTCATGAAAAGCAGGAGATTGCAATCTGTGATAAGCATATTTCAGACTATGAGCCCATCCAAGGGGAATGGGAAAATGGGAAGCTTTTATTTTATTTATTTTTGAATTCTTTTATTGATGCATTATAATCTCACATCATAATGTAAATCATGTTTACAGTGACATACATGCATACGGTACTTGGTGGCCCCTCCTCTCAGCCCTCTCCCCCATACAGAGTACTGAGATTGGCATTGGTATTTTCACATATGTACACAAAGCTCATGGTAGTATTTCCTCCAATGATCCTCATTGTTCCCCCTCCTCTTCCCCTAGACCATCTCCCTGGCTCCACTGAGATTTCTTTTCCATTATCTGGAGTCCCTCTGGTATCCCCATTACTCCCTAGCTTGCGCATAATAGAAAAAAACATATGACTCTTCATTTTCTGTGACTGGCTAATCTCACTTAACATAGTGTTCTCCAGGTCCTTCCATTTTCCTGCAAATGACATAATTTTGTTCTTCTTTATTGCTGAGTAGAATTCCATTGTGTGGATATCCCATAATTTTGTAATCCATTCATCTGTTGATGGATACCTAGGTTGGTTCCATAATTTGGTTTTTGTGAATTGTGCTGCTATGAACATGGATATGCATTTATTACTGTAATTTTCTGATTCCAGACCCTTTGGAAAGATACCCAGGAGTGGTATAGGTGGATCATATGGTGGATCCATTCCCAGTTTTCCTGATCTCCATAGCAGCTGAACTAATTTGCAATCTCACCAACAGTGTAGAAGAGTTCCAATTTCCCCACATCCTCACCAACATTTATTGTTTTTTGACTTCTTGATGATTGTCATCCTGATTGAGGTTAGATGGAATCTCAGTGTGGTTTTGATTTGGATATCCCTGATTGCTAATAATGTTGAACATTTTTTCATGTATTTATTAGCCATTTGTATTTCTTCTTTTGTGAAGTGTCTATTTAGTTCACTTGCCCATTTCTTGATTGGGTTGTTTTTTAGTGTAAAGTCTTTTAAGTTCTTTGTATTTTCTAGATACACAGACATTGGAAAAAAGACAGCCTACCTCTCGCCCTGCACAGGAATCAACTTGAGATGGATCAAAGACCTGGAAATTAGACCAGAGACTGTGAAGCTACTAGAGGAGGCCATAGGTCCAACACTCCAACATATAGGCACAGGTAGAAACTTCCTCAACAAGACCCCCATAGCTCAGGAAATTAAAACAAGAATTAATAAATGGGATGGCACTAAACTAAAAAGTTTCTGCTCACCAAAGGAAACCATCAAGAGTCTAAAGAGAGAGCCTACAGAGTGGGAGAAGTTCTTTGCCAGTTATCCCTCCATTAGAGGAAGCTTTTAAAGACAAAAAAAAAAAAAAAACAGAAGCTAGTGTAAGCTGCTTTGAAACAAAGACCTTTAATCACAGGGGCTTCTTGAGGGAGTTGGTGTTCATTCATGGAGGTGGCTATTGTTGGGAGGGTGTCCTTGTATGAGTAGTTTGTCTGCAATCCTATATTTCTGAGGAGTTTCTTACACAGTTGCCATCATGGGCATGCATGAGGGAATTTCTTATAATTGGTCCTATTACAGGAATATGTGCATGAGTGCTCCTTCTTCATGGTCTCCAGACTCTATTTTGATAGAGTTTGACCTAAGTGACTCCATTTTGATATTATAACTTATACAGAAGAATAGTAACATGATTAACACCCTTTCACTTAGCACTAAGAATAATAGGGGAAACATTACCACTATCTTTAAAGCCCTTATATAGCTCCCTCTAGTGCAATCTTCTCCCTCGGGTGATCACTATCCCAAATACAGTTTATCATTCTAAAATTTTTCTTCATGGTCCTACCATTCTGAAATAATATGTTGCTTAATTTCTTTCTATATTTAAACTCTCCAAAAATGGAATCACATTGTATGTAATTCTCTCTGAGCAGTCTCATAACTTCTATTGTTTCTGAAATTCATCCACATCAACATATGTAGTTTTAATTTGTTTTTACTGCTATACAGTATTCTATTATATACACATAATATATTGTAGTATATCAATTAAATATATTACATATATAATATATACTACATACATTATATATTATAATATAGACAAATATATTATGTAATATTTTTCTATTATATACTTATATTATTTTTTCTATTGTATATATGAGAGGTCAACACTATTTGGCCAGTCTCTAGGCATATGAACATTTTAATCATGTCCATGTACACTTTTACAGGTGCTCATATCAAGAATTTCTTCAAGGGGTCATGGTATAAGAATGTATTTTGTTTTTGTCCCAGTTTCTAGCCCAGAGCTCCTAAATCTCTTGGAGTTTCCTAAGTGATAGAAAATTGTCTTTTGTTATTCAAAATGTGTCTTATTTGATCACATCCAACTTCATGTTAATGAGGTGACTTAGCGGGGCCCCTACTTAGTCTCAGGATGAGCCAAGAGACTAGAAGATAGAAGTATCAGCCACACCCACTGTCCACAAAAATTCTTGAAAAATATGATGAGCTTCTGGGTTTATTAACACATCAGCATGCTGGGAGAGTGGTGGTCTGGCATGGAGAGGGCATGGAAACTCCTTGCTGTCCCCTCCACACACACATAAATACACACACACACACACACACACACACACACACACACACCCTTGCCTTGGGCATCCCCTCCCTTCCTTCTAGCTATTCCTGGATTTTATTCTTTATAATAAACTAGTCAATGCAAGTACAGTGTTTCCCTGAGTTCTATAACTGTTCTAGCAAACTGTCAAAAACAAGGAAAGGCTGGTAGGTACTGATTTATAGTCAGGCAATCAGAAGTATGAAAGGCACAGCCTTGTGATTGCACCTGAAGTAGGAGAGGTCTTGCAGGACTGAGCCCTTTAACTTGTAGGATCTGACAGTGACTCCAGGTATGTAGTTTAAGATTTGGTATAAATTGTAGAACACCTCATTTGTATCTGGAGAATTGGAGAACTGCTTGATGGGGTGGGGACCACATATGTACTGTCAGAAGTGTGTGTGTGTGTGTGTGTGTGTGTGTGTGTGTGTGTGTGTGTAGGTAAATGGTGTTTTTCACAAATATATACCCAAGAGTATACAAGTATATACCCAAGTATATCACACAAGTATATACCCAAGAGTAGAGTAGTTAGGTCATAGAATATGTATGTATTCACATATATTGAGAAATACCTAAATATTTTCCTAAAATTAATACCACCTGCAATGGGTAAGAATTTTAATTGCTCCAAAGCTTTTCCATAAATATGGCACTATCAATTTTTCATTTGTCCTAATCTAATGGTAGTGAATCATTATTATTTTATTGTAGTTTTAGTTTAATTTCTCTTAAAGAAGGTGAATATAATTTTACATTTATGGGCCTTCAGAACATTCTCTTAATTGAAATATCAGCTTGTTTTAGTTTTCTTTTCCTGCACTAACAAACAATCACAAAGGCAGTAGATTATTAATGTTAGAAATAAGCCCTATGATGTTGTGTGGTATCATAAGATACACTAAGAAATGCTTATATTTGGTCTCTGCCCTCCTTTCTTAGCAGGAAGTTACTAAAACCCTTAGAATTTCTGACATAAGTGTCTCTTTGTATGCTAATTGTTATGGTTTAAATATAAAATGTCTCCAGCTAAGCTCATGTGTTAGGCAACTAGGTTGGGTTCAGAGGTGGGACCTGACTGGAGGAGAGGCACTGGGGGCATGGCCTTGGGGACTGTATCTGTCCCTGGCCCCTCCTCTTTCTCACCACTGTGAGGGGAGAGCAGCTTTTTCTCCTCCACCATGCCCTAAAACCCTGCCATTAAGTGCTTTCAGCCAACCATGGACTGAAAGCTCTAAAACTGAGAGTCAACAAAAATTTAGAGGTTTCTTTCTCTAAGTTGTATGAAGGTCTAACTACCAATCTTGCTGTTATGTATGGGAAGGGGTAGGTAGTGGGGTGGGACCTGAAGGGAATCAAACCAAGACATGTGGGCATGTTTGTCTGTGTGACTTTAAACGTCACTATGATGTATAATTACGATACACCAATAAGAGTATGTTAAAAAAAAAGTAGAACAACTTGAAGCCAGAAAGAAAATAAATTTTCTGCTGAAAGTTTTTCAGAACACGTAAAATGAATCAAGATGACACATCTTCATGAAGGTTGAATTTAGTTATAAAGTCTCAGGTGAGGTTAATTTTTCCTCCACTGTATACCAAGGTAAAGAAAGTTAAGTTTTCTTGATTTCTTATACTAAGAATGTGATGAATATAATTGTATAATTCTTTGGGGTCTCAGCTTTACTTGTAAGTCTTCTGTGAGATCCCTTACCTTATGGAGTTCTGAGGCTTTGTGTCTATCTCTTTTGCCTTCAAAAGGAAAGTTCTAGGTCCCAACACAAATAATCCCAGAGTAAATACCAGCAACTACTTACTTGACCTGTACCTTCGTGTTTAATTTGGGTTTGCCTCTGTGTATTCTCCCCTTTCCATTAGTGTGTTTTAAAAGCTTTTCAAAATATATTTTATCTAGAATTTGATTTGTTTTAATTAAGAGAGTTATCAAGGTATCTAATTTACTACTCTGATGGAAATTGAAATCCCTGGGGGGATAAAAGCTTTAGATTCACTTTTAGACTCTGTTTCTGCTTCATGGGGAAGTTCCACCGCTCCATTATGCAATTTGAGATAACATAATCCATGAATGTACCACTCTGGTTTATTTGTTCTGTATAATGTGTATAAATTGATGCCTAGTACACAATAACAACATACAAAGTGAAAATCCGCCAACTGCGAGAAGCCTAGTATTTAGCCTTTTAGAAAATTGAGGCAAACAGTGTGCAGATTCTTCATCAATCATAGTGTAGGGCCAGAACTAAAATTGATTCTCTGCATATCACTTGTTTGTCAGCCACAAATCATGCACAAATTGCCAACAACACTGATGGGCACAAAGGGACTTGGAATAGAATAATGGACAGATATTGATAGTCGGGTAATATTGAGTAGATGCTATCAATACCGTGTCTACTTAATTTGGTTTACATTATATCCTTGTTACTTTGGGCGTTTATTATTGATCATTATTTGTGAAATTACACAAATAAATAATCTTTTAGTCTCAACAAGTTTTCTGAATTGATGGCCAGTTTTTGTCACAAATTTATAGCTTTAAAAGTTTCTAACTCTCTGTAAATATTAGTAGTTAAGAAGTTTGCTATCTGCTTATTGTCAGCATCATTCTTTTTTTTTCTATGCTTTAAAGCTAACCTCACTTTGGGCAACTGCTGACATTTGTTAAATGCTTTCTTTCAAATGGATGGGCACTAAACTCAAATTAAGAACCATTTCATGTTGCTCTTTTAACATGAAAGAAAATTAGCACTCTCTTGAGGATCTACTTATAAATCTGCTCATAATTTTTAAAGTGTATCAGTAACCCTAGATCTATGTGAACTATCTTGAATAGTCATGAAAATGAAATTCTGGTCTTTTGGCAGCAGATTTTATCATCTACACAAACTACTAACAACATTTCAGGATCTACTCTCTGCAAGCTTTATTTTGCCTTGAAAAATCGATGTTACCAAGTAACATTGAACATATAGATTTCTTTTAGAAATTAATCAGTAGTACATGTGAGTTCACCACAGGCCTCCCATACTGAACTGCAAAATATCAAATAATTTGAAGAAGAAAGTAAGTCTATTTATTGGGCTGTGATGCCGCACTTGTTTCTTTTTTCTTTTCTTTTTTTAACATTCAGATCTCTGATTCCCTTCACTTCTGCATTTCCAAGTCAAGCCCCTGCTTACTTTCTCTTGGTCCAAGATATTTTGTTCTTATGATGTTCTACAAAATCTAGAACTATAAACAGCTCTGATATTAATACCTTCTACTGCACCATGATCTCTTAATGATTGGACCATTTTTCTCAGGGATGTTTGGTCTCAGAATAAACAAGATATTCTACTTAGTTGCCTCATCCAAAGTTAGCTGTTCATCAGAAGCAGGTATGGTCATGAGTTTCCCATCTTACCTAATGCTATTTTAAAAGTGGGTTAGGTCCTTTTGGTTTATTTTTTTCCCAGGATTCATTCATAGAATTTAAGGCACAATAATGACTGATTCAAATGATTTTTATAGTTAAAAAACACACTTATTCTTCCAGTTAATATTAGTATAACTTACCAGTAAGTAAATACTTCATTTATCATATTTTAATCCTAAATAGATCCCATATATAATTCTAAATAAGTTTATATTTTATTACTTTATTTCTATAATTTTACCACTCTTTAGTGGAATTTTCCTCTTTTCACCAGGTGAAAGGGTTGTGAACAGAACTTTAAGAAATCTATTCAGTGATTAGAACGACAGACAAGAAATCAGAAATGACTTGGGGATTTTGGTCTAAGATCAGAGAGAGCTATTAATATAAAAAAGGAAGTAAAGAGAAGAAAGTGAACTAGAGAGAAGGGGAAGAAGAAAAATTGATATTTTTTACATATTGATTTTGAGTTGGAAATGCAAAAGTAAAGGCAAACAGAGGTCTACATGTAAAAACTGAGTACTGTCAAGTTACACAGGTAATTAAAAACCCAGGAACAATTGAAAATATTAACCAGTCAGAGAATATAGCCATGAAAACTTATGAATGGCAAGAAACACCATGAGCAAAGTCTCAAAACAAATGACAGACTGAGTATAACATTTTAACGACTTATAAAGGACCAATATCTTTAATCCATTGGTTTTTAAGTGAAGTAATGGGAACATAGGTATTTATTGGATTATTCTCTCTACTTGTGTACATATGAAATTTTTCATTAAAATAGATTTTTTTAAAAATGAAAGCATAGAGGAGTATATTGAATGAAAGCTTAAAATTGGAAATACATATGGAAACAACCTATGGAGATAAGTCATGAACTAAGAGGGGAAAAAAAAGAGCAGAGTCCCCCCCACAAAAAAAAAAAGCTGCAGGGAAAACCCTATTTTAGGAGAAAAAGGGCCAATAACGAAGGGAGCCCAGAGATATTTGAAAGGGAGAAAGATGCAACCCAGAGAGAGGTGCATCACAGATGCTGGGAGGGAACCAGTCTAACTTCATAAGGAAGAAAGAATGGTTGCCAATACTAAAACTGGGGATTATAAGATGAATATGATGGCAAAAGAAGGTGCTGACATTAGAGTAACTCCTACCTCTCAGTCAATAGGAATTAGGAACATCACCTGTGATTGGTCCCAGGGAAGAATTTTTCTCATCAAAACTTTTTCATTTTGTCTCTGTCTGGAACCAAGATGTGGGATACTTCACAGACACTGATATGTGGCTATAAATATTCAGAAGACAAAACTAGTCTCATTTGACATGACAAGAAAGGCCATATCATTGGCATAGAAATCCCATTAATGGAGTTTTTATCTCTGGTAAGCAGATCCAGAAACTACAAAATCTGCCAGAAGAGGGAAAGTTCATGGTTTAAAAATATCTTGATGAGAAAATAATATCCTGTACAGAAAAAAAGTACCATTTCACATTGTTCTATACTATGAGATCTACAATTAATACCTACTATGCTCCTGAATTCTGAGTCATGCTGCCTAATGAATTCAATGTCTTTTTCCCAATTCTTGGAGGATTTTGGCTTTGGAAAACCTCTGGGTATAGGTACTATAGAAATGGGGTTGTGGGAAAGAATTTTTAAAAAATATTTCTCCTCCTTGTCTCATTCAGTTTCTCTTAGAGCCAGGTGGCATTTCCTCAATACATTCCGTTTCTGTTATTTTCTTTCCTAACCTCTCAGGAATAAAATCCAAGCTTTTTACTGCTGAACCCTATAAGAAAAATTAATTCCCAACATATTGTCACGTATACTACATCTGCGAAGGCAAGCTACTCATGGCCACGGGGAAATTTTGGCAGGATTTTTACTACCACACCATTCTTGCCTGCAAATGAGAACATATGTATTGATAATTAGAGAAATCTCATGTGGGATGACATCATCCACATATGAGATGAAGTGTATACTCCTATAAAATGGGGCCAAATATTATATTTCTGGCAGTAACCTAGCTTATAAAGATTCCTGAATAATGTTGCCTGAAAACCTTAAACAAAAGCTACAAAAGTTGGCACGCAGGTCAGCTTCATTAGGTCTCAGCTTTGCTCACATTCCCTACAAGACCACACAGTGCAGAGCTGTTCTGAGATGCCACCAAGGCCTAAACTACCAGAAAGGATGTAATTTTTTCAGTATTTTAGGGTGCGGTTTTGGGGTTAAGATGCAGAGTATTTGGTGAAGTAGACTGAAGTAAAAGTGGCGGAAATATCTGAGGCTAAAATGTATCTCATTAGTTGATCATAATCAACTCAGTAAGATTGGTATTCCACACTAGATATTAGACAGAACTAAGCTGGCAAATGAAGTGAAATGTTTTAACATTATTAGTTTTCCCAATTATACACTAAATTTTGAGTACCACCTGCCTTCAAGCCATGGTAAAAAAGAGAATATCCTCTGTTAAGGTTTGAATGTAAAATGTCCCTGGGACCACGTGGTCTGGAGGCAGCCACGCTCAGGGGTGGGTCCCTGGGGGTGTGGCCTCTGAAGGCAGGGTATGGCTGGAGGTGCTACCTGGGGGAGTGGCCTTGGGGACTATATAGGTACCTTTCCCTCTCTCCTTGCTCTTTCTGCATCCTGCCATCATGCCTTGAGGACCTGTAGCCTCAGCTCCTGCTTGGCAGCCAGTGTAAATGGACTATATGTATGGACTGAAACCTCCAGACCCATAAGCAAATAATCCTTCCTTCCTCTGAGTTGTGTGCGTGTGTCAAGTATTGGATCACGGTGGTGAGAATGCGGACTGTAACACTCTCAGGCCATAATAGTTGCTCCATAAAAACTCAATGAGCTGGTCCAGGTCATCACTCTACCATCATTCTAAGTGAGGTGGTTGTGTTCTCATGGAGAGGTGACTAGAGCACGGGAGAACACAAGAATTGGTCAAATAACCTGAGTTCATACTACCTATATGATCTCGAGCAATTTACAGTAAACCTCTCCAGACAGCCCTTCACCCTGCTAAGAAGCGTAAAAAGAACTACTTCATACGATGAAATCATTGGAGACATGTAAGCACTCCCCTCTGTACTAAATCAGTTACTCACCAGAAACTTAGACCTTGGAAGTATTTTGTTTTCCTTCAAAATGTTTACTTTTTCAGGTTCCATTTTCTTTCTATAGAATAACTAATTAACTTGGAAATAATTTTGTTTAACTGAATTTCCCATTTTATTAACTCTACCTGCTTCTGACAGATGCTTATAAATTGATTCTTGGAAGACTTTTCTAAAGGGAGCCATATGCTTTCTTTACCTTTTATGTCAGAAAAAATGTATTTTGTTTTGTTTTTTAGTGCTGGGGATTGAATCCAGGGCATACCATATGTTAAGCAGGTGCTCCACTACTGAGCTACCTCCCCCCAATTTTAAAAAATTGCCTTTATGATGATTTCCCCATGCCTCTTTCAGAGTATTTAAAATTTAATTAGTTCTATAAGTAGCTTGAGCCCAAGCAATGGAAGATAATAGTAGGAACTTAATAGGCTAATGAGGGAATTATTTGAGATCAGATGATTTTTCCCCTAGAGACAATAAAATAATTTCATCAAACGTATAGTTGAAAATGCCTGAGTATGAAAAGCATGATAGTCCAGTTAGCTTCTCAAAACAATATTCTCCACAAGGAAGCATTCTTTAGTGCTACACAATACACTTTCTGTGATGGCCAATGTTCCATATTTGCTCTATCTTTTTTGCTAAAACTGCTATAACATAATGCCAGAGACTGGTAACTTATAAACAGCAGAAATTTCTCATAGTTCTAGAAGCTGGTAAGTCAAAGATTAAGATGTTAGCAGATTTGTGTCTGCCAAGGGCTCACCTCCTGGTTCATAAATAACTGTCTTCTTGCTGTGTCCTCACTTGGTGGAAGGGGTAAGTGAGCTTACTTGGCCTTCCTTTAAAATCACTAAATCCATTCATGAGGACTCTGCCCTCATGACCTAACTATTTCTCAAAGGCCTCACCTCCAAACATCATCGCTTTGCTGGTTAGGTTGCAATGTATGAACTTTGAGGAAACACAAATATTCAGTCTATAGCAATCCTATACCAGTCACTTGAGCACTGAGCTATTACTTGTGTGTATTCACCTTGCCTCCCTACCTTTATTATAAGTGCCTTGATAACACAATATCATTTTCTATTTTGTTTCTTATTATAACTAGCATATTCCTGGACACATAGTTAGCCAATATATTTTTGTTAAATGAATGAGATTGTCCCTGTAAGAATTATACATACTTACACACACACACACACACACACACACACACACACACACACACACAGAGTTTCCACTCCACTCAGTTGACTCTTTCCAAGGTCACCGATAATCTCCCAAGAACCAAATCCAATAGACAGATCTTGCCCTCATCTCTTCTTCCTGCCTGTATTACTAGACACAACTGACCCTTTTCTGCTTGAAACAGTCTCTTGTGACTTCTGTGATGCCTCTTTTCCAGTTTTTCTTATACAAAATATATTAAGGTTTTTTAGAAAAACAGAACCAATAGGACATATCTATCAATCTACCTAAATATCTATCCATGTATACATACATACATACATACATACACATTCACACACACATACATACATACACATGTGTGTGTATCTTTGTATATGGAAAGATAACAAGATTTATTATAAGGAGTTAGTTTATGTGATTATAAAGGCCCAGAAGTCCCCCAAATTTGCAAGCTGGAGACCCAGGAGAGGCAATGATACAGTTCTAGTCTGAGTGTGAAGGCCTGAGAACCACAGGAGCTTATGGCACAGGGTTCCAGTCTGAGTTAAAAGGCAGAAGATCAATGTCTCGGCTCAAAGACACTCAGGCAAAGAGTGAACTGCCCCTTGCTCAGCCTTTAGTTCTATTCAGGCCTCTAATAGAAAGAATGAGGCCCACTGACACTGGAGAAGGAACCCTACTCGTTAACTGACTTAAGTGTTAATCTCATCCAGAGATACCCTCACAGACACACCCAAAGTAATTTAATCAACTCTCTGGTCACAGGGTGAATCAAGTTGACAAAGAGTTAACCATCATACCTCCCCTGCTACTCCATCTCAATATTATTTCCCAGTTCTTCATTTCTAAGACCTCAAAGTATTGGTATCATTCATGGCTTACTCCTGGGCCCTCTTCTCATCTCTTCTTCACTCTTTCTCTAATGCCATAAGTATGTCAGCTATATATGTACTTGTATAAGTATACATACATATAAACACATATACATACTTATATACACATATTTTCTTATGTGTATGCATGTGTTAGAATTAACAGTTTTACAAAATAATGGTTCATAGGTCTAATATGGCTCTTTCTGATAGTGCCTATTTCTCTATACTATATTCACATCTATACTTTTTTTTTCATTATTACTCATTAAAATGATGTAATAACATTAATGGATTGTGACTCACAGTTCTAAAATCACTGCTCTCCCCATGACTTTAAATGCATCTATAGGCTGAAAATTCCTAAATTTATCTCTCTCCTCTCGGCTCCAGACTTGTAAATCCAACTGACTGCTTCACATTTTGTAAGAAAATAAAGTGTGATCTCATAAAAACTGAGGTTTCTATTTTGCTCACAAGTCATTCGTCTTCTCACTTAACAAACGAAACTATCTTGTGATCCAGTCAGTCAAAACCTGAACACCCTGGGTTGTTCTTATTTTCCTTTTGCCTTGGTACCACCCCCACCGCACACACACACACACACACACACACACACACACACACACATACAGAAAGACCCTACGGTAAGGTCTCATAATTGTATAAGGGTAAGTGACAGGGTTTGAGATGAGAGTCATGATCATCATTGAAACTGGGTTCTGATGCCAAAAGGCAACACTTACCCAGAGTTCCTCAAGATCATTCTTACTTCACTGTTTTAGGACAGCGGCATAGAGCCAGGTCTGCCAGGGTAGGCCCGCCCAACTTTCTCTTGGGTCAGGAGTTACTATGTTCCTCTCCATGAACCCTGGATGTGTTTTGCCATCACTGTCTCCGGATGAATAAAGGAAACTCAACTATTAACTGTATTGACTTGCAGTTCTCCAAAGCTGTACATTTAACCCAATCCTTCTCTCTTGGTTCCAAAGCTGGCCTTGAATAAGAATATAACCTGGAGATTACAGGAAAGTCTACATTGGACTTAGAGGGTCTTACCCTGAATCTGTAGCCACTGGATAATTGACTGAAAGGAAATACACTAGAGGATCAATAGTGGAAAGGGATTAAGGGAGGAAGGGGGGTAAGGAGATTGATGAAGGAAACAGTTCAAATAATGCTATGTACATATGTAATATTATTTATTCCAAACTAAATAATGTGTGTGAGGAGGGGAAGGAACTTGGTGTTGTCCAGAAGGAAGCACACCAAGTGCTGTCTGCATGCATGTTCCTATCACTCTGAACCCCATTACGATGTATAATTACAATGTGCCAATAAAAGTATATTTAAAAATAATCAGTTTTCCATATTTATTTATCCACTTATTTTAACTCATTTTTGGGGGGTTTGAACCGAGGTTCACTCTACCACTGAGCCATATCCCTAGTCCTTTTTATTTCTGTTTTATTTTGACACAGGATCTTGCTAACTTGCTGAAGCTGGCCTTGAACTTGCTATCCTCCTGCCTCAGCCTCCTGAGTCGCTAAGATTACAGATATGGGTCACCATGCCTCACTGTTTTAACCCTTTATAATTCTTATAATACTTTTCTGGAGCCTGTATCTCCTCAGTTTCTCCTCCTCTACTGTTCATCTTCCTCTCTCCTAGAACTAGCAGCTCCATCTTTCCACTAGCAGGAAGTCCCTTTGTTTTGCCCAATTTCCAATAGCTGAGGCAGCAGGGGGTCAGGACAAATGCAAACTGAACATTTTTTAAAAGCTGTTATGAGCAGACAAAACTAATCTACAGGTATAAAGGTCAAATAGAGGTCTTGAATAATGTAGACTGGAAATAAACCACAGCTGTGGGAGATCTTCAGTGTACTGAAAATATTCTATATCTTGACCTGGTTCAACAGACACATACATATGTTAAAATTCATTGAGTTATACCCTTAGTTTTTATACATTTTGCTATGTCTATGTTATATCTCAATACAGAGTAATAATACCAAAACCCATGAAATATGTTATAAATATTGCATGCCATACTAATTGTCATAAACTTAAGTAGTTAAAAGAATTGTTTTTTATTAATTTGGCAAATTTAGTCATTATTCACAAAGCAAAACCTGAACTCTGAAACAGAAAGTGACTTCAAAGGATTTGCAAGAGGAATAGGTTGAAAATGAAAAATGAAAAACGAAATGCTGAAAGCAGGAGTGTTTCCATAAGAATATTGCATTTAATATGTTCAAAAATATTTTCATGAATATATTTAAAAGAAGGATATATTCACAAGGTTAAACCACTCTTAACTTTTAACTAATTAAACATTCCTTAAAATTTGGATAAACAGGATGTATTCTTGTAATATACATTTTCATTGAATATATTCAAGAGGATATATTTACTAACATATTCAGAAGAACATATTCCTATCCATTGCATACATTTAAGAATTTTTTTCTATTTTAAAAGATCTTACATAAACTAGTTATTTCTGGATATTCAAAGAATTGTCATTCATGCATTTTGGGGGAGGGGATGAACTGTCCTTTTAAAAATGGATCTGTTCTTGGTTGAGAAGATTGATTTTTTTTAAAGGTTTTTGTTTGTTTGTTTTCAGTTTTGAAGGTACTGAGGATGGAACCTGGGACCTCACATGTGCTAGGCAAGTACTCTACCACTGAGATATATCCCTGGCCCAGTAAGAATGATTTTTAAACCCAGAAACTGCTAAGGTTAGACAAAAATAAAAGCCAAATTAGATTAAGGCAAGTAGCAATAGCAATAAGTAGCAGCAAACCCAGTGTGTAGCCTGGAAGGACTTGAACAATTTTGTAAAAAGAGAGACTGCAGAGTAGGCCAAAAGCAAAGAAGGCAGGAGAGGTTAGACACTATCCCATGTAGCACTGTTTAAAAACTCAAAAGCAGTGCTGGGGTGTAGCTCAGTGGTAGAGCACCTGCCTCACATGTATAAGGCCCTTGATTTGACCCCCAGCACCACAAAAAAAAAAAGAGAGAGGGAGAGAGAGGTATGTATATATATTTTTTTTCTTCTTCTTTTAACCAACAAAATTCATGCAGGAAAAGGGACTATGGATGATTTAGTTTAGCATTTAATGAAAAGGAGCAGCTATGGGACAGTTGAGAATTGTTGAGGATGCAAAGTCCCTCTCCTCCTCCACAGCCACAGGGCTTCTGCTCCTTGAACACAGACCCTTTTCTCTGCTGGGAAACCCACTGCAGCCAGGCACCCGCCTGTTCCTGCTGCTGCAGATCTGGGATATGGTCTGTGTTCTTCACTTAAGAGAAGTATAATGAGCCAACACTTTCTGATATTGGAGCCCTCTTTTGTTTCCCTCCTCACACCTTCCTGCTCAATTTCCACTTTTCTTGGCAGTTCTTTTACTAATTTTATAGTTCTCATTTTCATCTGGAACTTGTGTTTCCATTTCATGTTCTTCTTGTAATGTTTGTATGGTTTTCAAGAAAAGAAAGGGGAAATTTCAACTTTCGAACCAGACATAGCCAACTGTATGTTGAATTTTAATGAAAGTATAAAGTACAAGGGGATTGTTTTTATCTAAAAAGTACTTCTTGATTAAAATAAAAGGGCTAGGTGTCTGTCAACAGATGAATGGATAAAGAAAATGTGGCATATAAATGCAGTACAATTTTACTCAGCCAGAAAGAAAAACAAAATTGTGTCATTTGCAGGAAAATGGATAGAGAATAGTATGCTAAGTGAGATCAGCCAGTCTCAGAAAGTCAAGGATCATATGCTTTCTCTCATATTTGAAAGCTAGAGAATATAGGAAACAAAAGGGACTTCACATAAATTAGGAGAGAGACCAGTAGAGTAGGGGAAGGGAATTAGGGAGGGAGGTGGAGAGGGGAAAAAGGAAACAGTTCAAATAATGCTATGTCTACGTACAGTATCACTACCAATCTCACTAACATGTACAGGGAGGGAGGAAGGGGTGGAGCCTGGTGGGATGCAGAAGGAAATACCCCAAGTACTGTGAGCATGTATGTTTGCATTACTTTGTATTACTTTGAATCTCACTATGATGTATATTACAATGCCCAAATAAAAGTATAAAAATAAATTTTAAAAGGGACTTCTATGAGGGAGAATAATTCCATTTAAAAATATTCAAGCAAACAAAAAACCTTTTAAAGTCATAGTGGAGAAGACGGACAGGAGGAAAATCTCTTAATGGGAGATGAGGTCCCACCGACTGTCCTTAGAGGTGTCTCAGTGGGATTTCCATTTCCACCATCCTCCCAGGCCCTAAGGAAGCACACCACTCCACCTTAAAACTCTGCCTCCAGTTGTCTTTCCCTCTCTTGAAATTGGAAGATTAAAATGTATAAAAGCAGCCCAGTGAGGAAAGGATTCTCATGAACATCCACTGAGGGATAAAACCTTCTGGGACTGTCCTAAGAAAGGGCCCAAGAACAGATGAATGGATCACTAAACCATGGGATATGTACACAATGGAATTTTACGCAGCCATAAAGAAGAACAAAATTACATCATTTGCAGGGAAATGGAGGGCACTGGAGAACATTATGTGAAGTGAGATTAGTCAGTCACAAAGAGTGAAAAGTTGGATATTCTCCCTAATATGTGGAAGCCAGGGAGAATGGGACTTAGAAGGGAACCCCAGACAGAGAAGGAGAAAACTTTAGTTGAGCAAAGAAGGCGACCTAACTGAGGGAGACGGGAGGGGGGAAGAGGGAAATACACTCATGCGCATGATGTGTACACACAAACTTATCAAAGTCAATCACTATGCTGAGCATGGAAAGGAGGGAAGGGGGAGGGAATAAGGTGGGATTTAAGGGAGGGCTAAATGAGCAATGTGTGTATGCATGCTTCTGATACACTGACACTTATCAAAACGTATAACTACGATGCATCAATAAATGTAATAAAAAAAAAGAGAGAGCACCTGGGGGCGAAGCAGAGGCTTCTGGTCATGCCTCTCGTGTTGCACCAATGACTCAGTGCAACTTAACCAGACTTCTTCGGCCAGTTGTCAGGACGGACAGGCTGCAGCACAGTTGGCTGATGGGTTCAAGCTCTCTAAAGATGTGCTGTGATCCATAACCCCGGAATTTTTTCAAAAACCTTTTAAAAGTTCAGACCAAAAGCAGATTGATGAAACTGACATATCATCCCTATAAGGAGACTGGCTGTTTGCAATGAAAGGTGAGGAATTTGAAGGCTGAATGAGTTGAAATGAAATCTCTGGCTCTGGGAGGATAGGCCAACCCCAGGTCTTCTGCGACCCACATCTCAGTAGCTCTACGGTGATTTGTTTTTATTTCTGATTGGACTTTGCTGTGTCTCTTTTTAAAGTTGTGAGGCTCAGCAACATATCAAATGACCAATCAATCAAACAAACTAATCAAATTGGATTTGAAAGGCACCAAATCAAAAATCTATCTCTATATTCCCCACAGCATAGTAGAGACAAAATTTTTCCCCATAGCAATTTTATTTTATAGTTAAGGATACCCTCAATAAATCAAATGTACAGAGAAAGAGCAAAAAGAATAATACTATGATTTTTCAAAATGCAAATTTCTAATCTTGCAGAAGTTAATATCCTAACTCATAAACATCATTGGGATGCTAACCTGATAAACTGCCCCCCACACGCATACACAGATGCATGGCATGTTACTCTCGTTTTTAATAAATGTGCAGCCAGCTTTGTTCATGTTCATGTACCTTCTTCTCTATATAACCCAGGCTGGTAACCTGGTTTTGACCTCTTGGTTTGTCCCCTTCCTCAGCCCTGCATTCACCCCTCAGATCTGGTTATAAACACTGACCACTGATGTCACCTCCCTTATCAGACATGAGTCACAACTCATCTCCATATAATAGCCCTCACAGATCTGCAGAAGCCCCAGGAACCACCCAGTGATGTCCACATGACTCTCAATTTGCCCTCTAAGTCTTGGAACTAAGCTAAATATACTGTAGCTCTCCTAGAAAGTTTTGATCCTAAAATTTTATTGCCCATCTGAAACCCTTTCCCATCTTCCCTACTAGGTTCCCTGAATTCCCAGGAAAAGCATTAAGTAGCAAGTGAATAAATGATTCTACTGCATTCCTTACATAGAAATAGTCAAGGCATAGAGGAACTGTTATTCCTCTCCCTCACTCCTCTCCCCATTCTAGCTACTGGCACAGCTGAGGGATAATTTCCTTCCCTGGTGCATAATTGCAAGAGCAAAATTTCATATAAAATGAACACTGGAAAAGCCCTAAGTGTGATATTTATTATGGCTTATTATTGAATTTCCATCTCGTTCTGCTATTCTAGAAAATATACAGATACTCCTTGACTTGTGATGGATTAACATCTCAATAAGCCCATTGTATGTTAAAAAGATTCCTGTCAAAAATGCATTTAATACACCTAACCTTCCAAATGAACATTGTAGTTCAGCAACGCAGTCCACTGTAGAGTACCAGTTGTTTCCGCAAAGCTAGCTAGGAATTGGGGCTTGATGCCACAGTCAAGCATCATGAGAATATATTATGTATTAATAGTCCAGAAAAGGATCAAATTTCAAAATAAAGAGTATGTTTTCTACTGAATGCATATCACTTTCACACCATTGTAAAGTCAAAAAATTGTAAGGTGAGCCATCATAAGTTGGGGAACATCTGTAATGGGAACTAGAACAAAAATATTATTAAAGGTGTATATAAACATTTTTCTCTTATTGTTTATTAGTATAAATACACTATATGCCAAGAAACTACTGAGTACAATGAAGTCAAATACAAATAAGAAAAAGCAAGTGTATTCAAATAAATCAAAATTGAGAAATTAATTTATATTTTAATTATATAAATATAGAGTTAATTAAAATAAATATGATAAACATGAGATTTCAGAGGACAGGATAATTAATTGTGATATGTCAGAGTAAGAATAGCAAGAATTATTCAGTTTTGGACTTGTGCCTTGGAGGTAGGATAGGGATTTCATAAAATTTCATCCATGATTAATTGCACAGTGAGGTTTACCTGATTTTATTTCTCTAAAATCCATAAATTTATATAGTTACAAAATATAGAAAAAATCTTAAGACCGCATTACCCCTGAGAATGGATTGAAAAGGAGATTTTAAGGACAGAAGTAAATTCAAGAAAACAGCCAAGGTGTTGAGGTCTACATTTGTTATGTTAAAGTGATGTGTCTACTGCCCTTCATGGCACAATAAGAAATATTGACCAGAGGGATCTGTTATACAAATGCTGGCCAAGGAGTTAGGTGACATCCTATTCTCAGCTCTACAACAAATGTGCCTCCTGACCTTGGGTAAGTCTTTTAACTCCCTTTTGTTTTCAGAATTTCTATTCCATCAACATTTGAGTTTTTTCTTCTTCTTTATGGGTCGCCATCATTATAGTTTAATCTTCAACATGCTCTCATTCTCCAACCAAAATGAAAAACACACATTCAAGTGCTTTTGCCCAGATTTGCATACCAAGTTAAAGAGGCTCTGAGTCCAAATCTGTAGAATGAATACAGTTACACTAATCAGGCAACCGATAGAATCAAAATCAATTGCAAACTTCCATGATGAGACCTGTTAGAAAGATTGATTTTTTAGGCGATGAATTTTGATATTTCACATTCTAATAGTAACAGTCTTCAATGTGAATAAAACTTTAGTGGAAAAATAAAAAAGAAGGAATTAGAATGAAAAGGTGTTGGGTACAGCAATGCAGATAGATATACATAAAAAACAAATGGAATACACAGAGGCCAGCTCTAGGTTATGTATGAGCCACATGAAGAAGCCCAAAACTGCAATGCTGACCCAGCAGCACCCTTGTGTGACCATGCAGGGTGCCCTGGAGCTAAAATGACCTTCCAGAGTTGATCCCATTGAGCCAAAATATCTTTGAGATATAAGCATCCTTAGAGAGCAAAGGGAAATTATACCAGGCTCTATTGGGCTGGTGTAAATATTTTTATGGCAAATATTCCTTGGTGTTTTTCTTACCATGTACCTGGCTACGGTCACTCATATGCCCTCTGTATGTGGCCAATCCATTTTCATTCCTGTCTTTAGCTACAATTAGAGTGACACATTAACATTCTAATGATAAACTCAGTTTCCCAGTTCCTTGCAAGTCTAGAGAACTTCTGGAGCTAAGAAAATTAAGTTTCTGTACCTATATTCACAAGATTACCCCCAAGACCATGTTGAAGAGGCCACCCATATGGCCTTTGCTTGATTTATATGTCAACCTTCTTCACAATGACGTACCACTGAATCAGGACACTAACTAGAATGCTTTCTATGGCCATTACTATATTTCAGATACAGAGTCACATACCCCATCTTACAGCTCCGGATCTGGTATCATCTCTCTGCTTCGCTGTTCACATGCCATCTTTCTTAAAACACTTGAATTAAAAAATGATGGCAAAGTGTCGTTGCCAATTCCAGATTGCAGGTTATCTTAGAGCATGGCTTCTTTCTTTAGAAGGGGTCCAGAACCACACCCATAGTCATATAATTAGGGAGAGAATATTCACTTAGCACTGTTGGGAAGCAAGGATGTAGATAAAGTAAACCCAAATGCACACACTTCCACTATAACAGTGAGTATTTTTTATGTCATGAAAAGGCCTCTCAGAAAGGGAAGGGGGACTCTAAGGACAGAACAGATACACAAGTGGCCCTTTCCATCTCACTGAAAGCCTTCAGAAGCAAGGCAGGGGCCAAATTTTGTGTCAAAATTACCCTGAAAATAACCGTACTCATGAAGATAAGATTTTTCAGCTACAGTGGGTCCTGATGAGGTGAGAAGGCAGATTGAATGACAGCAGTGTGAGTAAAGAGGTGCAGCTCCTGGGAATGGAAAGACACTTGGCAGAGAGTTGTGGCCACAGTGACAGATAAAGAGAATTCCCAGATCCCTGAGATCTTGCTGTCTTGCTGATGGACACTTCCCAGGGACTAGGCATATGACTTTTTCTCACTTGATTTTACTGTGGTTTGCCCTGACAAGTTGGAGAGATGAGTCTGAAAGTAGGAAGATTATTTTCCTGGAGTATTTATTATATATTACATGATGGTCTATATTTTAAGGATCGGCAAATGTGTTCAATAGAGTTATTGCCTCTATTTTAAAAAACAATGTAACCATTATTATGTGACTAAAAGGACGCTATGTGTTGCCAAGATGCTAAGGCTGTTATAGAATAGTGCTTAAAATAAATACCGAGGAGTAAGCATTAGTATAAGAAAGCACCAACGCAGCACCCTACAGAAAATAAATAATGATAACTACTGTTATCCCACATTCTTCAGGTGAGGAAATGGACTCAGAGGGATTATAGTGTTTGTGCTGGGTCTCACTCATGAGAAGAGACTATTTTGTTTCCTTGATTCTAAACCTAAGGTTTTTAATCATGATGCTCAAAATCTATTCGACAAATTTAGCACAGAAGAAACATGTTCCCAAAGCTGTTGTTGAAGAAATGCAGGGGTCCCAGATGAAAGGAATAGCCGCAGAGTGTCCTCTTTAGCCTAGTCCCCAGCTCTACTTGCATGGGCCCAGAACAAAGGAACAGAGTCAATTGGAAAATTCCCAAGAAAGCGGCCATCTATCGTCTAGCCTATTACTTATCGTTAAGAGGATCAGTCCTGAAAAACAATGCATCTCTGTAGTTGTTTGTAATTTACCACATGTTTTCACAGACATTATCTCTTCTTTTATTGGGTTATGTCTTGGTTCTATGGAATTTCTCAGTTCAGCTCTATCTCCACAATTTTAAACATTGAGTAAAGCGTTTAGGGCAGAAGTAGGAAAATTAGTTATTTGGTCGTGCCTGGATGTGCTTGAATCCTGAAGACATAACATCTATATGGTTGATTGATTTTCCCCATTCTATCAGGATTTCTTGTTATAAGCCTCAATCTGACCTTTAAACAAAGAAAAATAAACTTGAAAGTATGTTCCATATTTCTTATCTGGCTGATTTCCCAGATATTCTATGTATATTTTATTTACCAGCATCAGAAGTTAAAGCAGGCTGTTGTATAGTGCTATACCATGCAATCACTTCTTTTTTCCCTCTCTTCCAACCTGCCTTTTGAAAAATTCAATTATTCATCTTTTCAGATTCATACCAATAAACATGCAAACATACCATATACATACACATGCACTCCTAGCATCAAATATAAAAAGTAAAGCTTGATTTAGTGACATTCTGTATGATTTATTGATATATACTCAGAGAGAAACCATGAGCTCTGAATTATTAAAGATAAGGTCTCTAATTGCATCTCATTTTATCACTGTGCCATAAAGCATATATTGATTGTGGTTATCAAAATTAATTGTAAAGTCAAATGGCTAGAAATTAGATAAAGGATGTGTAGTCTGTTCCCCAGTGTTCAACAAGAGGACTCTTAATCCCTCTGTTCGCCCCAATTTGAGCATCTCAAAAAATTGTTTTTCTTGTGACTTGTAAGTCTATTCATAAAGGCCAAAGTTCCTTATGTGAGTTATCAGGTACTAAGTTCACTGGAAATTAAGTGTTGAAAAAATGCTTGTCTTTCACAAACAGTTATGCTTCCTTCATGGTTGTCGTTTCTCCTGTGGTTGACTTGGAGTTGTGACAGCCACCGTTTCTTTTTTTACTCTGATTCCCAGGCCAATTAGAACTACATGTTGCCTTCATTTGCATCCATTGTCATCTGTGAAAATGGCCTTAAAACTAGATCCCTTGATTATGTATTCTCTACCCTGTCTTGCTTAGCTCCTATTTTATCCATTATAAAAGTAGGTGGTACGAATTTTTTTATTCCAGTATCTCAAGCATGAATTCCGGTCCCAATTAATTCCTGATAGCCACAAAACCCTGAATTTCTCCAACTATTCCGAATTCCCTGATGAATTGCCATTCCGTTCTTGAGTGGAGGGTCTGCTCATCTGGTGTCGCCCTCGCAGCTGTGGCACGGCTGCCTGGCAGGTTCTGCCCGGGCCCCTGGGAGTTGAAGATGCTGTGAAGCCCTCTGTAGCTGTTCTGGAAAGTTTCCCCTGGAGCTGGCATCTCACTGAATACAAGCATGCCCTCTGGTGCTCTTGTGGCAAGGTGCTGGTTCAAGAAATGATGACCTGAAAATTCACTGCACAACAGCCCCTGTGACCCTGCATTGGCCTGGGGGCGTGCCTACTGTTTGCCCAAGTCACAAGGCCCCAGGGAGCTGCAATGCTCTTGTGACTGCAGATGAGTCCAGGCATTCATTGAATCTGAACTGCCATGAAGAGCCAGTGTCCTTTCTTCCCAGGTGCGATGACTCTGGATGTTCTAACCCCAATCCCCACAAATTTCTTAGTTTAGAGGTTGATGAAAAGTCCTGCTTTCCCTCCAGTCTCCTCATAGCAGACTCTAAGTGGCCATTGGTATTATGGTCCAAGCCTTCCAGAGAGTTGTAACAGCACGGGCCTATCCCCAGGTAAGCTGAATGCTATGGGGTCTCTCAAGGGCTCCCAACTAGCAAACCATGTGTGCAGCATTCAGAACAGGGCATACAGGAGCTGGGAGACCTTTAGAAATAAATCCAGCCAGAAGGGCTAGATTGTCTTAGAAGTCATTTTGACAATTCATCTTATATGAAGGCGTGGGTATTTGCAAAAAATAATTCCAGCTATCTATTCCAGTAAAGCAGTAGGAGGATTTTCTTGAGGTATAGAAAGTTCTGATCTTTGGAAACAGAAAGCTAAGTTTCTATGCTTGTGTTTTCTCTCCAGATACTGCATCATCATGATTAGTCCACCTGTAGCCTTAAGTTACATTACAATCGTGAAGAACAAAATTTCGGAGGAGTGAGTATTGATCCCAGGGCCTCACAAATGCTACACAAGTGCCGTACCACAGAGCTACACTACTATCCCCGATCAAGAATTTTTATTTTCTGTATAGACATCATATGTTGAATGTAAAGTAAAAATATATACAACAGAAGGAAAAAGTGTATCCTATGCAGGGATTTTACAAATAACCCTCAGAGCAAATAATTCATCTATAAAGATGTTTGTAGAATGTCAAATATTTTTTTTTGTTTTGTTTTTGTGGTACTGGGGATTGAACCCAGGGGCATTCTACCTTCGAGCTACACCCCCCAACCCCATTTTTTATTCTTTATTTTGAAACAGGGTCTCACTAAGTTGCGGAGGGAGGGCCTCATCAAGTAGCTGAGGCTGGCCACGAACCTGTGATCCTCCAGTCTCAGTCAAATATTTTTTAAAAAAACATTAAAGTCAAAAACCATTTTATTGACAAAGACAAAACAGGTTTAATATGCCAACAATTCTGAAAAATTCAGAAGACTGAATTGACATAGTAACATTGCCAAGAGAGTTCCTAATTTTAAAGACTGTCACTGTGTGCCTAAGTTTGCTAATTATTTCACTAGCCAATTAGAGAAACTAGCCATTAGAAAGAGATTATAAAATCAATATAAGAGATGGTAAGATAGGGAAGGGAAGGAAAAGATGGATTTTTAAAATTTATATGATTATTCATAAAGAACACATTTTCTATTATCAGTATAACATTAAATATATATTTTTTTCTTTTGCTTATTGCAAAATCTCTGTCTAAAAATAATTTGCCACTTTGTTTTATTTCTTATATATTCTTATATGGTAGTGTTAAATGAAACCTAGCTCTAATTGTTTATAGCCTTTGCCACTTTAGTCTCATTAGCTCTATATTATAGCATCAAGATTTTATATAACCAAATATATTCTTAGAAATTAGCAGGCAAAAGAAAACCAGCAGAAATGAGCAACCAAGATTTTATCATCCATTTCTTCTCTAATGCAGTAGACTGTTTTTGTTCTTTTTTTTTTTCTAGAGCATCTTTATGTGTTTCCTCCATATAATTCTTGCTTTAGCAAATTCGTTTGTACCTACTGTCTAAAACTAAATTAGGGGAGGAAATAAAGATAGCAGGATCAGACATACCTGAGTTCATCTTCCAGCTCTGCAACCAACGGTCAGTCTAGACAACTATTTAATGCTCAGAGGCTCAACTTCCTCATTTGTAAGTGGGATTAACAACACTTGCTTGGTTAAAGTGTTATGGAATCCAGTTGATATACTCAACACATTTAGCTTTAGTGCCGTCCAGAGTTGGTGCCCAATAAATGGTAGATTATAGCAATAAAAGTAAAAGCAGGTTTTCCCAAAAAAATTTACCTAGTTTCTTTACTCTAACTCCCCAAATTTATATAGGAAATGAACAATTATTAATCAGTCTCCTCTTGGCCTTGTCTAGCTTCTTTAAAAAATTAATGATATGATGTATGGGTACCACACATGCCTATGCAGTAAACAAATGAACAAATGAAAACATTCCTGATCTTTTATTAACCTGACATATCAGCAGCCCATTTCTCAAATTATTTGCCTCTATCTGTCTGTGTCCCTCTACTTACCTTTTTGTTTGGTCATTCTTCATCCATTGGATAAAGAAGAAACATTTATTCTTATACGGGTCATCCATTACTAAATTACTTTTGCATATTACCTATAGAAATGTCTTTCATAGGCCCTATTTTTAAAATAGTTACTATTATATTCAGTGATTCCTTAGTTACATTAGGGTATTTTAGCAGTGAGCTAATCTGTGTAAAATATCTAGGAGAACATGAAACAGGTTATAAGGTCAGGTGAAATTGAGTTACGGATCCTTCTCAGTGCTCCTACCTCTACTCCACTAAACGAATTACTCTGAACCATATACTTTCATGGCTATAGTTCCGCCAATAGATCTTGAATTCTAGTCCAGGATCTTTGCACTTAAAGAACCCAGCACAGAATATAGCTCATAACTGGTTTTCATTACAAATTTGTTGAATAAAAACAATGGTTTACCACTATTTTAATTAGTATTTCTTTAGTAATTTTACTGGCAAAACAATTATAATAAGTAGATAAATCACTTTTCCCTCTTATCATATTTTTTTAAAAATTGAAACACTTGGCTATTTAAACTAAACAGCTCGAGTTCACTTATCTAGAAAGGTGGATTTATTTAATCATACATTCTAAGTCTACCATGGTCCACTTAGTCAAAGTAAAGGGGTGGTCATCTGGAAGTCTCCAGACTGAAAGAAAGTTTGTGTATTGTTTTAGTCAAGTTCAAATCTATGAGAACAAAGACTCAGCCAAAAGGTGGTATACACCTGTAATCGCAGCATGGGAAGCTGAGGCAGGATGGAAAGTTCAAGGCAGTGTGGGCAATTTAGCAAGACTCTGTCTCAAAATAAAAACATTTAAAAGGACTAGGGATGTGGTTCAGTGGTAGAGTGCCCCTGAGTTCAATCCCCAGTACCACATACATGAAACAAACAAGTAGATAGATAGATAGATAGATAGATAGATAGATGATAGATAGATGATAGATAGATGGATGGATAGATAGATAGATAGATAGATAGATAGATGATAGAACAAAAACTCCTTCTACTTCATCTGCAGAGGTTACTTCCCAGTATAGATAGCATTCCTACTAAGCTACTCTTGGCAACACCAAAGAGGGAAACTGGAGGAGTTGGTAGTTTTCAACTGAAGTAGTCAAGTGAGCGTAGGCAGCATATTAGGTTAGAGAATTCCCCAAGGAGCTGGAATGAACCAGGTGAAGTTAGGGGACCTATCTGCTAGGCAGGGATACATAGCCTCTGCCTTCTCTCCCAGGACCATGGTTCTGAACCAAATAAAATTCCTGTCTAGGAAATCAGTTTTTGAACTAATGTATCAAATTTTCTGGTAACATTGGAGCTTAGTATTACCAGGCAACAGTGTCCACTGCAAGTAAATTACCAAACTGGTTTTTCATGGGGATGCCTTCTCTAATTTATAATGCCAAATAGCATATTGAAATGTACATAAGTAAAACTTGTCTTAGAATCAATCAGAGTACTGTACAAAGAGGCCATTCCTGTGATAACTAGCAGATAGACAGATGTAATAATGCTGCAAAGCCGTTGCCTTGCCTACAACAAAGTTTGTTCAATGACAATTCCCAATGAAACAATATAATAGCCACTTCCTGTCTGCTTCACTCTCTGTGATGAAGACAGTGTTTTCTTTCCTTCTCTTGACTTTATTTATAGCAAGCATAGTATTGTCACAACAGGAAAAAAATGCTACCCTATTTTCATTTGCGATAAGTCTATATCTGAGTTTCAAAAGGTCCTGATGTGCACTTTGTGGATGACCTAAAGAACCAATTGTTGGAAGGTAGAAGAGAAGTGATTAATCATTTCCATGGAAGGGGAGTGAAATTGAGAACAATCTCAGAGGAGGGCTATGAGGAAATATCTTCTCTCTTCCATTTAATAGAGTAAGTTGCATTAAGATCTTTATCTCCTGACAGGCAAGAAAGGTTACCAAACACAAAACTCAACTTTTGATAACCTTTGGCATGTGAGTGTTCATGCCCAAGAAAGACAACATATCCTTTAGGCATTTATTGAACACCTCCTTCGTGCTAAACATTTTCGTCCCTGTGAACATATAACTTTGCAGGAGACATGCAAACAAATACTAGCAAAGAATTACATCATGGACAATAAAAAAAGATACATACAAGAGACGATGGGACCACAGAGAAATTAAATTGAAGATTGCCCAAAGTAATCAGAAAGATGTTATTGGAGTTTTCGATTCAGTATTCTGTTTCTATAACACACTGACAAACACCTTAAACTAACCTGAAAACATATTTGTGTATTACCTTGCCGCCACCAATGCATCTCCCCACAGCCACCCACTCCATCCTCCAAACACCCAACACTGAAACCAGTTTGTAGTAGAAGGTAAATTCTCCCCCTGCCCTTTTTATTCGCCTGGGTTCACCAGTCCTCACCATTAGAGCAACTGGTAGCCTAACTCTCTGATTAGCTTTATAGCCTACAGTAAGGGCCAAGGAGGTCACTAAACTGCATTTAGTCTAGGCCAGAGGCTGTCAATAAGTCCACAGTTCATTTGTGGCCTAGTCCAGACCTTCGCCATTTGGGACCAAACTAGTTTATCCAATCTTCAAAAGATATTTATTGAGCTCTACCAGTGCTACACTCTATTCCAGGAGCTGAGGATACAGCAGTAAAACTAACAGAGAAAATCCTTGCCTCTATATGAAATAGAAGTGGAGAAAGGTGAATTTATTTGCTTAAGGTCAAATTGAATGTCACTGGTAGCATCAGGCTTAGCCTC
Organism: Glis glis; assembly: GCA_004027185.1. NCBI lineage: Eukaryota > Metazoa > Chordata > Mammalia > Rodentia > Gliridae > Glis > Glis glis. The sequence continues at coordinate 76,493 of PVJS01002245.1, forward strand.
CCAGGTCTCCTAACTCTCAGAAATCATGGGATTATTTTTTCAGTTACAGTTTTTCTGTTTGTGTTTTATCCTCGAAGTCTCAGGATCCTGAATGTGCGTGCGTGTGTGTGTGTGTATGTGTGTGTGTGTGTAAGTGCAAGTGTACAAAAACATATAGTATATGCCCAGCTTAGCAGAATCTGCTAGTTATTCAGTTTACTTAGTCTATTGCTTATCATATTCTTTTATATGACAGTCCATGCCCTTGATAATTTTATTCTCTATTTAGGTAAATTTTAGATACAGTCTTTAAATATAGTAAGTTCTCAATAAGTATTTCTAGAATGAATGAGCACATAAAATGTAAAATGCCGGGTGAGCAATTGGCTAGAGCTTTCCTATTTGTGCAGCATCATACAAGAACACGACGACAGGAATGGAAAAGAATCCCAGCAGGATCGGAGAAAGTCAACCTCCTCACAGGAAAATGCTCTGTTTCCAAAAGGGGCTCCTTTCTAGTCTCTTCACCAATTATCTAATTGGTTTGGCATGCATTGATGTTGTTCCTGAGACCATTTTCAAATTTATTTTTTTCTTTTCTTTTTTTTAACTTTTTATGTTCATTTATTGGTGCATTGTAAATTGTAATTATACATTTTGATATATGTCAGGGTATGTACATCATGCATGCACACATTGCACATTTAGCCCTCCCTTCAATCCCACCCTATTCCCTCCCCCTTCCCTCCCTTTCATGCTCTGGATAGTGATTGAGTCTCATAGGTTTGTGTATGTACATCATGTGCTATAGTGTGTTTCCCTCCACTCCCCTCCCAACTCAGTTAGGTCACCTTCTTTCTCCATCTAAAGATTTCTTCTTCTTCCCTTCTAAGTCCCTTCCACGTCCCATTCTATCTAGCTCCCACAGATTAGGGGGAACATCCGATTTTTTACTCTTAGCGACTTACTAATATCGCTTAGCATGATGTTTTCTAGTTCTCTCCATTTCCCTGCAAATGATGTGATTTTGTTCTTCTTTGTGGCTGTGTAAAATTCCATTGTGTACATATCCCATAGTTTTGTGAAAGTCAACCATGGTTGTTTTCCACGGCAAGAGCTTCTGAACCCAAGTGCCTGAACCGTTGCGCAGCAAGTGACAGAATCACTCGTGGTGTTCAGCAGTTGATGTGAATTACTCTCTGCGATTGGGGCTGCCAGTGGCCAAATGACCAAGATATGCACACACATTTGCTCAACCCAAGTTTGCATACATATTTCACTCTCAATCTACCTCAGGGAGCATCTAATAATTAACCTCTCTTGTAAACTGAGAGATATAATGTGAGAAAAAAATATTCCATTTGCTAAGATGAGCACCACTTTTTGAATTTCCAATATATTCTGAATGGCATTTTTCCTCTCCTTGCCACAGTGCTGGGGATAAATTATTTCGGTAGTGTCTTATTTCTTGGAGGCCTCCTTTACCGGTAAGGAGGCAAACTTTAACTCTGACATTCTTAGTGTATACTCAAGCCACAGTGAAAACGGCATCTAATTTATTTACAGAAATGTAGAAAACAATATTGGGGAGGAAGCTAGAAATCAAAAGGTAATAAGGTTTGAAGAATTCTGCCATGGCTGTCAGAAGCTGATAAAAATCGGCCTCTCTTCATTTTAATCAGCCACTGCAAAGTTGGAGGGAAAAACACACACACACACACACACAAAAACAAGAGGCTGGTCCTCTACTTGACTTCCCCAGTGACTGAAAGGAAACTTTAAGAAAGTAACTGTGTCATGTGTGATCAAATTCGTGATAAGGTCTGAAGGATGGGTATCCGCTGAGAATCCAAGCCTGGGCCTCCACCATTCCACCTCCTCCTAATGGCCTCACTGGAAGTAGTAGCAGGACACGCTGGTAAAAAAATTTCCTATGATAGACAGTACCAGAACGTGGTGTGTTTACACATTGATACTCTTGATATAACAGCATTGCACTAAGGAATCTTTATGAATCTGAAGAATGTCTACTTGTACAGGAATGAATACTAGCTTTTAATTTCATATTATTTTATTTATTGATGCATCTTGTGTGTTTTCAATTGTATCTTTATTTTATTCATTTTATATTTTATTTATTTGTGGTTATTTAATGAATACCTATTTATTAACATATTTTGTGTTAAAAAAATAAGATATACTTTGGGGAGGATTAAATATTTTGCATTTGGTTCTCCACATGTAAAGCCAGAGACAAGGATTCAAATGCAAATAATTTATTTGCAGGGAGATTCCAGGAAGCACTAGCAAAGGAATAGGGAAAGAAAACTGGGATGGGGAAGAAACCAATAGGAATAGGTTAATGAGCAGATAGCACTATGGGTATCTAGTGCTCTGTCCTTAGAGGCATGTAAGCCACTGTGTAAATCATGACTCAGAGTTCTCCCATCCAAAAGGCAGGAATCTGGGGTATTTATTCACCAACATCTCTTCCGCCATTGGTTGAAGGCTGCCGCCAAGGGCATTAGCACCATGAAATTTGGAGCCTGAGTTTCATATATGACAGAACACTCCTGTAGCTATAGGAGCAGAAAGCAGAAAGTTAAGAGGTGCTGGCAGGAAGAGGCTGTGCATGTGCATAAAAGTCATGAGCGCTGGGAAGAGATGGGCACCATATCCATAGCATCTGCTACAATGGTTGGATCCAACTCCTATGTAGGAAGAATGATTTTCAGAAGCACACTATCTGCACAGTACAGGAAACTAAGAATCAAAATTTGGTCAAAGCATTCTGAGGATTGGGAAATTGCCCCACTCTTGTCCTCTGTCTTCCCCATTGATTGTAAAACAGTTTTCCAAAAACAAAGAAAAATTTGAGAATTGTCTGTAAATAAGAAGAATGTGTACACATTCCCCCCTATATTCCAAGGATAATTCCAGTTTGGTTGCTTTCCCAATTTTGGCTCCATATCATAACAATTATAATTTGTTGTTGTCTATCCTTTTACATTTCAAAATGCTCTCACTCTTATTAACTCACTTGACCTTCAGGGAGCAGGCTGATCATTCTCATCTACATTTTCAGAAGAGGAAGCTAAAAGTACAAAAGTATTAAATGAATTGCTCAACAGAGCCAAGGTTAGGACCTCTGTCTAAATTTATATGTATTGAGCATCTATATTCCAGAAGTTGTGCACAGTAGGGAGATATGAAGTTAATAAGACATGGCTTTCATATTTAAGGAAGTCACAGGCTACTGGGGGAAATTGATGCATTAAAGAATTCAATAAAAATGTGGCACTTACTCAAATGGATGTTTAACATAGTGCTATGGAGATACAAAGAAGTTAGCAGGTAAATCTTCCTGGAGTAGCAAGGTATGTGTTATCAGGCAAGATGGGGTAGATTCTGGTAAGAGAAGAGACAACTCCAACTTTTTCTGGCCTTAACACAATGGAAAATTATTTCTCACTCAGACAAATTTTGCTGTTCTGTGGTCTTGTCATTCATCTGGGCAAATGTCTCTATGCAGTGACATGGGTCCATAGCTGAGGGAAGACTGGTTACCAGTGGCTCCATCATTTTGAAAGATAGCTTCCTTGCTTGATTTAGCAAGAAATGAAAGAACATAGAGGGTCATTCACCATCTCTTAAGTGTTCCCATTTAGAAGTGACAAATGAACTTCCCCCACTGTGCTGGCCAAAGCAAGTCATAACTAAATCCAAAGGGCTTGGAAGGACTAAATCCTAAGTCTTTCATGTGCCTGAGATAGGCTTCCAAAAGGAAGGTATATTTCAAATAGGCACATAATAATGATTGGGAAGTTGCATTCTGGACAAAGGAACCTGTGTAAAGACACAGAAATATGACTTAGCAGGCCAGGTGTGGTGGCGCACGCTTGTAATCCCAGTACTTTGGGAGGCGGAGACCGTAGGATCCGGGTTCGCAGCCAGCCTCAGCTCTCTCGCTCTCTCTCTCTCCTTGTCTCTCTCTCTCTCTCTCTACTTAGTGAGGCCCTCTGCAACTTCGTGAGACCCAGTTTCAAAATAAAGTATAAAAAATAGGGCCGGGGGTGTAGCGCGGAGGTAGAACGCCCCAAGGTTCAATCCCTGGTACCGCAATAAATAAATAAATAAATAATAAATAAATAAATAAATAAATAAGTATGACTTAGCCAGAGGCAAAGTTCAGGAATTCTGGTGAACCTAGAATGTATGGAGAGAAGAGGTAGGAGGTAATGCTAGTGAAATTAGTAAGAGCCAACTAATTAAGAACTAAATGATTTTATCACTAGGAACCAGCAAGTTTGTAAGCATGGAAGACACATTATCAGCTGCCATGTTTTCAGAAGGCATCCCATCTTAAGAAACTCACTATGCTGTGTCACCTCTTAGGTAACACAAACTTCTCAGTCTATCTGAAAGCAACTGAACATCTAGCAGAGTTTTGTGATGTGGGAACAGAGCAAATGTCATGAGAGATTCAGAGTGTTAAGCTCTGTTGTGCCCACCCTGGCCGAGTCTCATTTCCAGATGATGTTTTGAGCATGTAGGCATCAAAACACATAAGTATCAATGAACAGAAGCAAGACACTTTGTTTGTGTTATTGAAAGGGCAGGAACATAAGTGTTCTGTCTTTGTTTATGGCTTTACTCTATAACTAAGTCAACTCTGTGGACCTTTTTCTAGCACATTCTAGATGAAGATGTACATTGTAGTGTGAAGATGGTTTGAGTACTAACATAGTAATGACAGCAGTGGGCATATTAGGTCCTCTATAAATAGAAGTGACTTGAACAAAATTACCTACTTATAGTTCTTTCCTCACTACATCATAAACTCCTCAAAGTCAATGATCTAAGACAATGACTATATCATATGAATCTGTATATTCCTCAGGGTGTAGCTTAGTGCCTGGTACATTAGGTACTCAATAAATGTTGATTGAATTGACCAAATAGCTACTCAAAGATGTTAATTGTTATTATACCACCCTACAAGAATTAACACATTTTCCTCAACACATTGGATAGATTGCTCTATAGTATCTAATACAGCCAATTCAAACCAGGTAATTTATTTTAAATATCTACCTAAGGTGGCAAAGGAGACAACCTCCTAACTTGACCTATAAACAGTCTTAGAGGATAAGTACCCTCAGTCAGGGAGGGGGAGAAGTCAATCTGCCCAGATGTCCATTGGCCAATTAAATATATTATATTAATGCAGCTGCAAGCAACACTCAGCTCACTTTCCCAAATAGTTTATCAGAAGGTTCTCCTGTTGATTCTGGCCAGCAATTCTGCTGAGGGCATAGAGCCCAGAGTGTATGTGTCAAGGGGTGAGCTGACCCTCTTCAGGATCTCTAATCAAGCCCAACCGAAACCTACAAATGTAGCTTTATGGGATTGCCTTCCAACAAAATAAGCAACTGTGCTAGATTTGATACCATCATCTTATGACATATGTATCTTATGACATATTAATTCTATAAATTTATTAAAGATGTTCTTGGTAGCTTGTTTTGCTGTTTCCCATTCTTTAGAGTTTGAGGAACCAATAGAATGAAGATTTCTAACGTTCTTAACTTTATGCTTCTTATATAACACAGTCCTTAACACCTTTTCTTAACTAATCTATCAAACCTTTGCTAATTTCACTATTTTTCTGTATTTTTTCTACTTTATTTTCTATCTCTACCATTACCACCACACACCACACACCTTCAATCCATTCTTCTTTCAGCTATAATGTCTTAAAATTAAAATCTGGTTATGTCTTTCCTCTGCTTAAAACTATTTTGTGGTTTTCCAAAATCATGAAAACAAGCCACAAGATGTTTTCAGTCCAGCCTTTGTTAAAAGTCTTTGATAAAATTTAACATGCCTTCATGATACAAACTTGAATAAAGTAAATTATAGAAAGATCATTCCTCAGCCTAATAAATGCTGCCTACAACAAACCCATAGCCAAGATCATGCTGAATAGGGACAAACTGAAAGCACTTCCTCTAAAATCAGCAATAAGAAAAGGGTTCTATTCTTACCACTCTTATTCAACACAGTTATAGGGACTTTAGACAGAACAATCAGGCAAGAGAAAGAAATAAAAAGGAAACAAATAGAAAAGGAGTAAATAAAATTGTCCCCACTTTCACATGATATGATTTATGCCTGGAAAACCCCAAAGAGCCTACCAAAAATCTCTTAGAACTGATAAATTCAACAAAGTAGTAGGATACAAAGTAAATATACAAAAATCACTAACTTTTTTATACAGCAATAATGAACTCACTAAAATCAGGAAAATAATCCCATTTATAATAGGCTCAAAGAAAAAATAAAATACCTTGGAATAAACTTAATGGAAGAGATGAAATTCCTCTACAATGAAGTTTATACAATACAGAAAGAAATGAAAGACAACAGTAGAAGATGGAAAGACCTCCCATGTTCATGGATTGGAAGAATCAATATTCTTAAAATGGCCATACTATTCCCCACCAAAATACCAATGACATTCTTCACAGAACTAGAAAAAACAATTAAGAAATTGTTTCGTGCTTCCAATTCATATGGAAGCACAAAAAACTCCAAATATCCAAAGCAATTCTAAGTGAAAAAATAATGCTGGAGCCATAACAATAACTGATTTCAAAATACACTACAAAGCAATTGTAACAGAAACAGCATAGTATTGGTATAAAATTAGAGACCTAAGTCACACACAATGATATTCGCCTATAATCCCAATACTTAGAAGGCTGAGACAGGAGGATTGCAGGTTGGAGGCCAGTGAACGGTAATTTGGTGAGACCCTTTTGTAAAGTAAAAATTAAGAAGGCTGTGATGTAGCTCACAGATAGAATGCCCCTGGGTTCAATGTTCAATCCTCAGTAATACATACACATGAACACACACACACACACACACACACACACACACACACACATACACACCAATAGAATAGAGTGCCCAGGAATAAACTCACACATCTATAGCCATCTGGTTCTCAACAAAGGAGTCAAAAACATATGTTGGAGAAATGAAAACCTCTTCAACAAATGGTGCTGGAAAAACTGGCTATCCATATGTAGAAGACTATCTCTTCTACATATGGATAGCTCCCTATCTCTCACCCGGAACAAAAATCAACTCAAAATAGATACAACACTTTATTGTTAAGACCTGAAACTTTGAAACTACTAGAGAAAAACATAGGGGAAGCACTTAAAGATGTTGGTATAGGCAATGATTTCCTGAATAGGACTTCAATACTTCTGGAAAAATAGCAAAAATTAATAAATAGGATTACATAAAATTAAAAAGCTTCTGCACCGCAAAGGAAACAATCAAGAGCGAAGAGACAGGCTAAAGAAAGGGAGAAAATCTTTGACAGCCATTCATCTGAAAGAGGATTAATATCCTGAACTCAAAAAAATATAAAGAACTCAAAAAATTTAACACTACAAGGACAAGTAGTCCAATCAATCAATGGGCATATGAGATAAACAGATACTTTTCAAAAGAACTATAAATGGCCAATGAATATATGAAAGAATGCTCAACACCTTAACCATAAGGGAAATGGGAATCAAAGTACACTGAGGTTCCATTTCACTCCAGCCACAATGGCAATGATCAAGAAATAAAAACTAACAAATGCTGACAAGGATATGGGGGGGGGGACTTACACATTGTTGCGAATGTAAATTAGTATAGCCACTATGGAAAACTGTATAGAGATTCCTCAACAAAACTAAAACTAGAACTATCATATGATCCAGCTATACCACCCTTGGGTATATACCTGAAGGAATCAAAGTCAGCATACAGTAGAGATCCCTGCATATGCATGTTTATGGTGGCAATATCCACAATAGGCAAATTACAGAATCAATCTAGATGCTGATCAACAGATAAATGGATAAATAAAATGTGATACATGTACACAGTGGAGTATTATTCAGCCATAAAGGAAGACAAAATCATGTCATCTGCAGGAAAATGGATGGAACTAGAGATCATCATGCTAAGGTAATAAGTCAGACTCAGAAAGACAAGAATCACATGTTTTCTCTCATATGTGGGATATGGTGGGGGTGGGTACCATAAAAGTAGACGACGGACTATTAAAGAAGGAGAATAGAACCAAGGGGTGGGAGGGGCTGGTAAGAGAAGGTAATAGGAAAGGTGGATAGGATCAAAGTACATTTATGCATGCATGAAAATGTCACAATGAAATTCACTATTTTATATAATTAATATGCACTAATAATTTTAACTGTTACAACTATTCCCTTCAGGAAGCTTCTAAGGCATGGACACTTTTATGCAATTTATGGTAGTGAATTAAATTAAAATTTCTTCTATCAGTGTCTGCCAAGTTCCTATTCCTAATAAATCTGCTGTGTTTTAGAGTGACAAGAGTCTATAGGACTGTGTGTGTGTGTGTGTGTGTGTGTGTGTGTGTTACTGGGGATTGAATGAGGGTCATTCTACCTCTGAGCTTTATCCCCAACCCTTTTTATTTTTTATTTTAAAACAGGATCTTGCTAAGTTGCTGAGGGTCTTGCTAAGTTTCAGAGACTGGCCTCAAACTTGCAATCCTCCTGTCTTAACCCCCCCCAAGTACTGGGATTACAGGTGTGCACACCACACCCTGCCTATAGGACTATTTTCATTCCATCTCTAGTAAGTCAGAACAAGAGCACAGAATAATAATTTTCCTATTTGGCAAAATGCATGATGACACTTAAAAATTAAAAATCTATGGTGATTCCATCTTAAAAATAAATTTAAAACATCCTCCCCTTCTGCCACGTGCACACTTTCCTCTTTTGTCTAATTAGCTTCCTTCTGATTTCACCTCAAATTCTACTTCCTTGGGAATGTCTCCCCTACCCAATCCTCCTCAGATAAATTCACATCCCCCTGCTAACACAGCACCCAGCACCTTTACTTTACAACCCTTGGAATTATGTCTTTGCAATTGGAAGTAATAGGAGGCCAGGGTCTTGTTCTGTCTTGCTTACCATTGTATCCCAGCAGCAAGTGTGAGCCTGGCACGTGGCACATCTTAGATATATGCTTGTATCATGCTGAATGAATGAAGCATGGCTGAATGAATGAAATGTACTGGGCTCATTCAGGGAGCCTGCCTCCTTCTAAGCAAAGCATTTCTACCAAGTTACATTTGAAATTCCAGGGGTTCAAACTAGTCCTACTTCAATTTCTACTTAATATTAAATTCTAAAGATCCAGGGTAGAATGTGAATTTATATTACTTATGGTATTTAAATTAATTAAACATTTGCCTTCTTAGACTTTTCTTTAACAGCTACTTACCTTGCTTTCACAGCCATGTTTAAAAATAATCCTAAGAGCTGGAATTACAGCCCAGTGGTGAAGTGCCTAACACACATGAGGCCATGATTTAAATTCCCAGCACTGTTAAAAAAAAACAAACAAACAAAAATGTGTATAGTATATCTATAGATCCTCTCCTCTCGCTTGTGCCTCAACATACTGCAATGTGGCTTGTTCAGTTCTGCCTCTCCTATTTCCCTTGCTGAGGACATCAATGGCTTCAACCTCACCAGATACATCAGATGATGTCATCGTCACCTTCTCTGAGGCAAGGGGTGACCTGACACAGTCAACCGAGCTCTCTCTCCCATGGCCAGTTCCAGGAAACCCTTTCTCCAGCTCGCCCCAAGTGTTTGCCTTGTCTGTGAATGACCTTGCCATGATCTTGCCTCCACCTTTCGGCCTTCCCACCTTGCACTTTAAGTTCAGAAGAGAGGAAGAAAGAGCCAGGCGTGGTGGTGCACGCTTGTAATCCCAGTACTTTGGGAGGCGGAGACCGGAGGATCTGGGTTCACGGCCAGCCTCAGCTCTCTCTCTCTCTCTCTCTCTCTCTCTCTCTCTCTTTCTTTCTCTCTCTCTCTCTCTCTCTCTCCTTAGTGAGGCCCTCCGCAACTTCGTGAGACCTGGTTTCAAAATAAAGTATAAAAAATAGGGCCGGGG